>JAQGBT010000106.1:0-83375 GCA_034698585.1 Disparrhopalites patrizii
AAAAATTTGTACAAACAATAAATAATTGGGGTGGAGGGATTTTGTTGGAGGGACTCTGGGTGGAGGGATTAGTACAAGTAGGTGGAGGGTAAAGATTCTGATATTTTATTGAGTCAAAAAATAATTCTTTATTTTTAGCCAGTATAGATGTGATAAAAACCAAGTGGAGGGATTAGGTGTGGTGGAGGAACTCTGGATGGAGGGCTTATAGTACAAGTAAGTGGAGGGTGGAGATTAAGATATTTTATTTGGTCAAAAAATAATTACCTATTTATTTTTTAGCCAGTATCGATGTGTGAAAAATCAAATGGAGGGATTAGGTGGAGGTGGAGGGATTACAAATTACGAGCAAATTAGGATGTCATAATTATGTAAATGCATTTACATAAAAATAACAACATGTTTAAATTTTAAAACTTAGGTGGAGGCATTTTGGTGGAGGGAAAGCAAGTGGAGGGTTTTCGGGGGAATATATTGTGGAGGGGTCTCTTGGAACCCTCCTGGTAATATTAAAGCATGTAGTTTTAATTGCAATTAATAAATATGGCCTTTCCTTTGAGTATCATTATTGCAAAAAGTTGAAGCAGCTTCAACTTTTCGAAAAGTATACTCGAAGGACGATTTTCATGAAAGAGGAAACTGTAAATTGCAACAAGAACAGTGCCAAGATCTGGGGAGGAATTGGAAATGATGAGCGAGTGACAGATGATACTGTAAATGCATCCCCAAAGTGATACCCGCTTGAAGCTCGAAGGAAATGATAAAAAAAGGATACTGTAAATTCGGCTTAAGGAATTTGAGGATCTTTTGAAGGAGTATGTACCTTTGTGGAAGTTAGTAAATGGAATTTAATGAAGTGATGCCTTTAAGCTTCACAGACTAACTTATGTAGCGCCAATAAAATAAATAGCTAATAAAACAGAGATGAATTCAGGGAGCCAAATGCGGGTGCTGTACACCTTCGAAATGCTCCAATCCCAACGCTTTCAAAAGGGTAGCTTTTAACTGTGACCCAACGAAGTGTTGTTGTCGCTGTTGCTGCCCCGCACCAACACGTCCGCCATGCCCTCGTGATTGTCGTGCTTCGCTGCTTGGCTGTGGCTGTTGCCGCCGCCGAACGTGTGGTTCTTGTTGCTGTCCTACTCCTCGATGTTGTTGTACACCCGGTCCAGGAAGCGCCTGTCTTCGGTGAGATTTATAGAAAAAATGAGCACGTATTACAATACTATGTACATATGTATGCATCTATATTTGACCATGCCACTTCTTCAAAGATGCATCCGCCCAAGACATAGTGGGTTTTGCTGCCCGAATTTTTGCTCCTGTCCGTGTTGGCCATCAGGTTTATGCTGCTCATCCTGTAAAACGTGTGGATACTAAACTCATACCAGAAATAATTACAAGAAAACTTAAAATTTACAAGTGAAAAGATTATTTGCAGACATTCGAAACAATTAAAACAATGGCGAATGACACGAAACTAAATACAATATGTATATCCAGACAACGTTATTGTATCTCTATATGACATTTTATGTTTATACGAGTATATCCGGCCATCCACATTCGGATGGACCTGTTCATTTTGTAGGGAGGACATTCAGTCATTGGACAGGTTTTATTTTGTGTGATAGGTTTAAACGAACTTCCTGAATCGTCTTTGTCATTTTGAGCAAGCTGGGACAGTAGCTGTCAGCTGTCATTGAGAATTGAGAAGACTCTTTAGCTGATTATCTGGGAAACTACAATAACTATGCTTTGTTTGATTTGTTAAAATCCCATGCTTCTTCGCTATTTTGCCAGAATTTCTGCACGGATTTCATTATTACGGTGAGACCGACTCTCACTAAAAACCCGAAAATTACCGTTATAAAGTAAAACCGTTGTAGAAGAATGGAAATGGCGTTAGCCGTAAATTGAAAATTGGCCGTTTCCAACAAATGAACTTATACTAAAGTTTTTAGCTTTTGACATTATGTAGGACATACAACTCAAAACAATTCAGGGGTTGTACAGTTCGTCTATACATGTAATGCAATCATTCCACATAGAATACAGTTTTCAGTATTAGCAGACAGCTAATTCAGTTATTATCTTGGAGTAGAACAAACGCTGTTGTGGACTGAACGGAGATGGAAGAGCCGGACATGAGACTAGTTTCTAAAATGCGAACTAGGACTTTTTAAAGTTGACCTTTCACTAGAATTTTGTTACAAACTAGTGTTTCATTTACAAAATATGAGCGCAATCAAACAATTAGGGGAGTCGATTATTTTACTGGCACTGCAGACTTCACAACCAAGATTAGCTAATGCAATGACACAAATAATATTTTTTAATTTATGTTGCTCCACTGGTAAAAAAGCGTATGACTGTATGTATGTATAACCACAATTTAGTACAACATTGAGATACGTACTATTCTAATGGATTGTCATTTACTTTCCGCCAAACCGGTATGGCGTACTCATTGGAGATGGACACTCGTTCCACTGTTAGTGTTTCATAACCTTCAATTACGTCTTGTGATGTATAACGCTTCAGAAGTTGATTAATGGCTTCATCTTCAATCTGAGATTTAAAAAAATCGTACTTAGTTAATCGACGATAAGCCTGTAAGAGTGAAAGTTGATACCTTTACAAAATTACCTGCGAAAGATGCAATGGTTTCTCAAGAGCTTTGCGAAGATTTTCTTTCTTTTGCTGTTCTTGCTGCAGGATTTCATCAAAGTTTAACTGCCCATTCGGCGATTGTATTTGTCCTGGTGCGTGAAGTCTTTGCCAAGGATTTTTTGGGTCACGACCAGAAGAATCCTTGCTTGCGCCACCTGGAGTTGGTGCATCCTGTGGTTTGGGCGACGTTGAAGCTTTTTCCAGACTAACCCATTTTGTTTTCCTCCGACTAGATCCAGACGCAGCAGAGTTTGTAGCTGCAGGATGAAACCCGTCTTTGGTTGGAGGAGTAGCTCCTAGCTGAGGTTTTTCTCTTTTTGGTGGACTGTTTTCAATGTTTGCAGTTACTGTATCTCCACCTGCACTGCCATTCCCCTTTTTGTAAACGTCGTCAAAGCTGGGAAAGTCGCTCAAACTCAGAGGGCTCACATTTCCCGGCTTTAGTTGCACCTGTACCGGCTTTTGAGTCAGTGGAGTATGTTTTTCAACAGGACTTTGAGGCAATTTGAAGGTTTTGGAGGGCATGGGGATTTTTATACGTGGCGTTGCCTTGTTCGATACTTCCTGAATATTTGGTAATTCAAAACCTTTTTGGTCCTCAAACGAACTACTTAACACTGTCGCACTATCACCTAATTTTCTAGACACAGGTGATTCGGTTTCATCAATCTCTAAGTCATCTAAATGACCTGAATAATTCCCTTCGTCATCTTCCTGGTTGCTACAGCTTGATAATGTTCTTGCTCGGTTTCGTAACTTCACTTTTCCTTTATTTTGTTGCTGCTTACGCGGAAGCGAGTAATCCATACTTGATATACAATCAAGGTCTTGGAAAAGTTCGGCATATTTTTCTTCAGCTGCTTTGTACGCTTCAATCGAGGGTGCGTCTCCATTTTTAATTTGTCGGGAAATTATGTGTACATATTTTTCCCGATAATAACGACTAATTTCCTGGACCATATCCTCCGGAATGGAGTCTAAGTACCTGTCAACAAATATATATAGACGTTTCGTTGAAGTAGCTTTCAAAATAGTCTGCACTGAAACATATTTTCAGCTTCGTAATGCAAAATACTTTGTTTACCTATTTTCTAGCAAAGCAGCCAAATTTTGGGACATGAAATCCAAACAGCAATCCTTTATTTGTGGCGCGTTGCAGACCTCTGCCAGTTGAATAATTTCACCCACAGTCTCCAGATTTATACATTCAGCAAGAAGGCATTCAATCACACTTCTGTACTGTTGTGAAAGTAACAAATCACTAGCTATTAACGCCTGTGAAAGTATTTCCAAATCTTGCTTAGTTCCGTTGTTCTGGTACGACGAACTTCCTTCATATATTAGTTGCATAAAAAGTTCCATAACAGCTTTCGAACTCGGAAACCGAAGTCGCTTCTCGGCTTTTGTACCCTAAAAAAAGCGAAGTAGAAATATCTGAGCATGACGTATGGCCTAATTAAAATATCATGCGCAGATGAGGGGGTCATTTCATAATACTTACTTCCAACCAAAAATTTGATAGCAACATGCTTTTGAAGTATTCCAATCTGGCAACCAATACACATAAATGAGCTCGAGCATGCACTCCATCGTCAGTAATTAGTTCCACGTCATAAAATTCCGGAAAACTATTCCAATTAAATTGCATTCCTCGTGAACTGGTTTGGTTGGAACACATATTGATTCCATTTTCTATCACTACACCTTTCAGACGTTTCTGCAATTCAATTAGCCCTAGTTTGCGTGAGTAAGACTTTAACAAATCAAGCCAATCAGGATCATTGGGAGAAAACACGAACTTTCCAGGTATTATCAGATCACAGCTATTTGTGTACAAATATTGCAAAATTTGCTCGAACACTCGGGGTTCAACATCAGCTATGGTTACACGAGGAGCTCTCTCAGACTTAGAATTTAATTCCTTCACAATGTTATCATACAACTTTGGCGCACGTGAGGCAATCACATATCGATGAGACGGAAATAAAGACTTCCTGACTTGAAACACAACATCATGAATGCAGTCTTCGCAGCTGGCTTCATTCAACATGGCTTTAAAATCGGAACAAATTTCAGATTCTGAAGCAATTGGAAGAATAATCTGATCAGCCTTTTGATGACGTTGCAAAATTCCGAAATTGCTACCCTTTGGATCAGAAAAAGCAGCAATCGCTTTAAAAATGTTGGGAATTCTCTTTGCTTTAATAGTTTCCAATTTCATATTTGCTAAAGGATCCTTGCCGGTACCTGTTCATTAACATTCTACATTTAGTTCAAGTCACCAAGAATAAATTTTGACGAATTTGATTTTTTCAACCATACTATGTCTCGCTGATTGCTGAATGACGTAACTCCACTCATTAACAGACTTCGATGACTTTCCAGAAGAGCTAGTTAAACTTGAGTGAACCACTGGAATAGACCCAGGATTCCATGGTGCCCTAAATCCTTCTCCCGTGTGATTCACGAGTAAAATAGAATTAAGGCTAGCGGAAAAATCAACAATTGTAAGGGCTCGTCCCACGCCGAACACTGCAAGATTGAATTGGGCCGGAGCATTGGACCTACTTTGACCTCGAGCTGCTAGGGCTGATTGTGAATCTATTCCGTCTCTCCATATTAATAATCTTCCGGTACTAATAAGCACAAACATAGCAAGTTTGCTTGCTGATGGATTTGATCCTTCATTCTCCGAATGAGAAAGCTTGTCTTTGTTCCAACTGAGGTGTATTGTACCACCAACCAATTGAATCTTCTGAATATCTATATGCCTGGGAAAGGAGTAAGTTACAAGACAGTACAAGATCAAATATGCACGTTGAAAAACGCCGAGTTAAATAAAAGTGAAGTATGTGTAACAAATAAAAACAAAAACAACTACCTTGTATTCAATGTGGTGCACTCATAATTTTTTAAAATGAAAATATTTCCTCCGGAATGGGATATAGCAGTGGCTGACTCCGTGCATGAAACACAGGTAAACTTGAATTTCTCACCAGACCGGGACTTTGTTTCAATTTCAAACTGGAAGTTCACCTGCATGAGTAGTAGTGGTTACACATTGTTAGTGTCACATTGTTACACATTGTTAGTCAGACTGTGGCTGGTAACGAACTTTAATACAATGGTATACTATACTACATTAATTTACCTTGATAGGTTTTACTATTTTGTCAACGCTGTCTGCTTTCAACATCTGCCCCACGTTGGTACCACAAATGTAAATATTATCTTCAGCCAGAAAAACTGAATGATAACGACTAGCGGCAACATCTACTATATGAGCCGAAACATCCACATGTTTGGGCTGAAACACTTTATTCATAGCATGATTTTGTCCTAGTACAGAGTATTCATTCAGTCCACAACTTTTTACCTGTTAAAAAAGACCGTAGGTTAGCTGGTAAGCGTTTAGCGTGTTTAAATTTGGGTCTTCAATATTAGTGTTTGGAATAAAAACTAAAAACTTACAACCCCAGTTGACAACAAAAATAACGAATGATCTGGACCGGCAGCTATCTTCACACACTCGGTATCTTTACCGAGGTCCACTTTGGTTGGATTAAAAGCCGTGTATTCATTTCCCAAACCCAGTCTACCGCCGACACCGTACCCACAGGAGTAGACTTGACGAGACCAGTGCAAAAATAATGTGTGATATCGCTCAAACACAACCTATTTGAAAAAATAATTAAGCAATAAACCTTAGACTCCTTAGCACCGGAAATTACAGCAATTACCTGTAAAAAGCAGCTTCCAACGTGACCCCAGGATAATTTTTTGAATTTATCAAGTAGTTCAGGATTAGCTTTAGGTTGTTCAGAACCAGTTCCTAAATTGTAGTTTTCATTACTTCCCCAAACATAAAGCTCATTTAAATCGCGTCCAATTCCACCGGACAACGCTGGGCCATCTAGTTGCACTAAATCTAAAGGGAAGTAACCTTCGTTGTCCCCAATGGCCAAAGAAGCGTCCAACTGCGGATTAAATTCATTAATTAAAACCGGCCTAAAACAATAACGACAATTTTACAATTTAAACTATTAAACAATGGTTTCTCACGCGTATTAAAGTACGAGCACAATCAATGTGACCAAAATAAATGCTGCGGCTCAGAGGGGTCAAGCCACAAAGATCTCTAGTGTTGACATCACATCCCTCTTTCTTAACCAGCCACTCAATAACCTAATGAAAACAATTAACCTGGTTAAGCTTTACAATGTTTAAAATTTATATAATTGTAATTTTGTGATAAAAGGCATTACTTTTGATCTGCCAGTAGAGGCAGCCATATGAATCGCCGATCTTCCAAATTCATCCTTGATTTTATAAAATTTCAAGCAGGTACTTTTCCAGAGACTCAAGACTTGAACATCAGTACCCTGCGTGGCAATAGCACAAATTGCTTGACCATGCTGAATGGATCTGCATTTCTCCGTACATTCCATTGCTTCAGATACGAATGAAGCCATTTTGTTATCAACAAGGGAGACGCGCTGACGACAAATATTTGGTATGCTGTACTGTAGTGGAAGTTCAGGAAGTAATTTCTGATCTACTCCTTAAATTTTGAAGTGGAGGGAGTTAACTGAAGGCAGTACCGAAAATCATATAAGCTGTCTACAGAAGGGTCACAGGCTTATATCATGGCGAAGCTTTCCAGGAGCCACGGTGGAAATAAACTACTAACTCTAATAATTACTTCGCCATGATTTGAAGTGACTATGGTTTTCAACAAGCCATTGTTTCACATGTTTCCTTGATCATGGCACAACAGAAAAATCTCGTAAACTCAGTCAGATTTGAAGAATCTGAAGAAACTACAGTAGCTGTGGGCATTATCTCCATTGTTGATCCTATAGAAAAACAGTATCAGACCCAAAACAATGTAGACTTCTGTACAAAGACTTCAGGTTTTATCTTGTATACACCCACGGACCCACGTTTGCCATAAAAAACTAAGACAGCTAATTTTCCAACTTCGTTTTTGCGTTGTCGCTGACCAGTATCAACTGTACAAATGCCCTTTGTAACCGCCTGGTTGTCTAATCAAGGTATTCTTCGAGCTGGATGAAAGGAACAAGGCAACAGCAATCTGAAAAACAAAAAAGCAAACTTGCATATCTCTAACACAAATTCTACGTAAAAGATTAAAACGTTTGAGTATATACACACATTGTGAATTGCGATAATAATCCTGGCCAAGTGATCTTACATGTTATGTATATTATTATACTATAAAAGTATACATGTTTCCAAAAATATCCTTTCAGACAACATGACAAATGTCAGAAATCTTGGTTCAGGGCCTGATTAAACCATGTACAAGTAACCATTGACATTAAATATGCTGTCTTCCACAAAGCGTAGCGATATTAATAAATTAGTTTTTTGCTTGCGTATAAAACCATTTTACAATCGTTGTGCTTAAGGTGGCATTTGTTATCACTGTCACAGCTACTGAACTAGTTAATTATCTTTACTATGTTCTTGGAGAAAATGGCATGCTTTTCAAGAACCCTCCGTCTCTTCCCTCCGACTCACTTCTACATAGTTCTATACAATTACTGAACATTTTAATTTCCAAGCTTTCTAACGTCAAGACCATAATAATTCATAATATCCAATAGGAGGAAAGTTGAATCGTTGAATGTTGTAAAATATTAATGCTAGTGAGTTAAGTAAAGCATTTATAACATCCGTTGTTCTTAAGGTCTCATAAACTTGGCTTACCTTCTTTACCAATTAGATTCCGGTACGAATATATATAATCCTTTCATTCACTGTCGTATTACTCTGAATGGTTACAGTACAGTATATCCTGGGCATGTGTCTTTTCTTCAATTACAACGTACAAAACGTGTATTATTGCAAACACTTCAAAATATTAATTGCATAGTCCACTATAAATCTCACGAAACCGAAAATCTTGTGCTTTAATTACTATATACTTTTCAGTTTTTCAGCCTTTATTTTCTTTTCAATGCTTCTCCTTCCTCAGTCTTGATCTTGAGAGTTTGAGACTTGAGAGTGTTGAGCAGTGCTTTTGGATTGTATAAACCGCTTCCAGCTGCAATGGAGTCATTGCCAAGGAAAAGTCATCCACGTTGCTTTGCTTTGGACAACGGCAGAAAAAAATTCAAGTGGTTTTTTTTTCATTTTTACTTCGCATAAAATACTCATTTCAGTACAGTCCAGCCTCCAGCATATCCAGCGTTCCAAAATAATTTCACGACAGGACTAAAACCGAGATTGACTAATTTTAATGAAGTATATACATATGTGTTCTTATGGGAAACCCTTTAAAAAAGTCTACATCTCCAGTACTACCACAATTACACATTTTGTGGAGCCGACTACATACGCCAAATCGACATAGTATATTGCTAAACTAACTTAAGTACTTCCACGTTTTCATATAGTATTGTCGCATCCTGACATTGACTCAACTCTTTCAATGTTAATCAGTGTGCCACATATTCCAAGTACGAATGGTATGCTATACATCACATCCTCACACAATGTTATTCATTTGTGCATAAATGACCTTGCTGCCGTATGTTTTGATACTGGCAATTGGCAACTGGCAATGCTTGCTGATACATAGCTGATCACTTTTGTTTCAGTGCTGACATGGAAGGTCTGCTATACATCCATCTCGAAAAATGCATTTTAAATGTTATTGGCTTGTGAATTAAAACTGTCATCTCATAGCTGACATTAAACATTATTCGCCACACGACACTCATCTAATAGGTAAATCCTTGATTTGACGGTATTGTGGATACTTGGGACGGCCTTCTCGTCACTGGATGCCGATATTATTTATATATATACCTAATATCTATGTGCATTTTATGCACAAATAAGAATCAGTGCACTTGTCGGTTTTAAAACCGTTACAGGGTAATAAATAATATACGTACGTATATGTACATCATATATATGTGTGAACCACGTTTAAATAATTTATTGATGAGGGTCGATCGAAGTTCATACAATTTATTTTTGGTGTCTTCCAATTAACCAGGATATTTGGGATGTTACCTTCACCAATAACTGAAATTGCAATGCACGTAGATACATGTTATACATAATTACTTATTTAGTGGATGACCTTTTCAATTCCGTTCTAAGAGCTGCAATAAAACATCCATGAGTATAAATGTGGGAGGCTTGGAGCTTTGGATATCATTTGTCAATGAAATTGGTAGATCAATTTTAAGTACAGTCAAATCAAAATTTAGACGCAGGATGAGTTAAGTACGCAAAAACGAATGCAGCAGGTGTAAATTCTGTATTAGGGACGATTTGAAACTCTTCAGCTATGTCTCTGGGAAAATCCGAAAGCCCTTTGACGTATATACAGTAAAACAGAATACGCGTGAGAAAAATGAATATGATTATTTTTATGGACGAGTCTTTAACCCATCTGCTCACTCGTGTAGTGTACACTGTACACATACACATAGAAGCAAATAGAAAGGATAAGGTAGGTATTAAAGTCAGGGCATATCAAACTACTGAAAACACAGTCTGGTGAAACCAAACACAGGTGACAGAAACATATGAAACGTGTCAAATTCACTTATCACATTTAACTATGCATTTTATTCGCAATAAATACACATTCACGGACACAAAAAAAGAAAAGTACAGCTAGTCATTTAACGTATGTATGAATAAAATGAAACCATCCAAACATTAAACAGCAGAGCAACTTTTCATACACTGGCAAAAGTCAAAATGAGCAACGAAAAATAACTAAAATGGTATTTATGAATGCACTTACAGTTGATGCTACTCATAGTTATCTCAGTGTAAAACATAGAGATGATTATTCCATACATTGTATTATTTCATATTTTTGCAACGCGAATCCGTTTGGTTTCTTTCTCATTTGCTTGTAAATCTTTCATAAAACATGACTACACAGCCTTATCGTGCTGATTAAGAGGAAGGAACACATTGTACTTACAGCTTATTTTATGATTTTACGTCAGTTCATACTTTAGCAGTACCAAAAAACAAACATAATATGAAACAAACATAACTCTTGGTATATATTTTTAAACAAACATTTTCCTAATATCATGTTTTTTTAAATTATGGGACCGTCCCGTGTTGCGGGTACTGGCCCTATAAATCAGTTATTTGTCTTCATAGTTTAAACTGACTTTCCACTTTAAAATACCGTTCCCGACTTTCTAAATCATTTGTAGTACGTACAGACGCAGTTTAAAATTAAGGAAAAATATTTGTATGTAAACAGCTTGTAAAAAAAACTATTTGTAATAATAGTTCACGTTCACAGTCCGTACGAAAGATTGAAAGCAGATACAACGTGGATTAATCCGAAGTTAACATATTACATGAATTAAAAAACAACTTATTATTAACGCTCATTGTTGCGATGTACACGCTCACACTGCACACCATATCTGCGTTTAGACTTTAGACACAGTAAGGCAGAACCGTCGTGAGACTGAAACAAATCAGCCGGGAAAAATAATAACACTCAGCATCTTAGATTTTGTCATTTCTGCCCTTATCTATTTTCTGCTAAATCGTGAAGAGTAGTGGTTGTCAGTTGTCACCCTAAAACTAAGTAAGCATTTTTTATATTACCCTAGTTCCTGCCGGAAACACTTTGATTGTCTATCAATTTCTTTTTGTTCCAGATAACATCGGAAGGAAGGTTAGGAATAGGAAACACTAATGCCATAATATACACATCGACGCCTAAGAATAATTTTCGATCAAATCACGCTAGAGCTTAATTGAAAACAAACTACGCAAGTGATTTTTTCGTAATAACCAAACTGATCAAGGTCCTCAGGAACCGCCAATTAGTCAGTTTTTACATTAATAAAAAAACCACTTGGTAAGGCTTGCTTTGAAGATCCAGTAGGAGACGATTGAACATGATTCTAAGGAACCGAAATGCGTCGAGCAAGTAGCTAGCGGAGTGACCCCTTTGTAATTTTTGCTGTCACCAGTCGGTACAGCTACCTTGTAGACGGCTTGATTAGGTACAGCTACGATCTATTTGACATTTTCGGCTGCAGTAAAAATTTATCAAAATTTTAGTTTACTTTACTCTGACATGAACTAAAACTCTTCTCTCCGTGTTTTATCCCGGTCCATAAGCCCGCCGTTTTTAACAGATCATGCCTATAATACCCATACCTCTATTCTGTCGAATACAAACGGCGATTCTTCGATTCTCCCAGAAAAACTGTCGTTACCTGTTAATATCAGTTGCATATTATCCTTTGAAACTGGAACTGCTTACGCCTACATGAATAGCCAATCCAGATTCCATTCACTAGATCGCCTAATGACGTTATACTTATTAGCCAGGCTGTGTAACTAAACTACACAAGTCTACGATTGTATAGGATGTTTTCTCATCCTGGTATTGGGCGGGTAAGCTTAAGCGTATTCAGCGTATGTTAATACACTTCACGGTTCGGTCTTCTCGATCTCTTTAGGTCTCTAGTTACAGTAGTTGGTTCAATTTCTATACGTTTAAATTCAGAATATTTTGTATGTGTGCACAAGTGTACTTTTTGTGATTTTTGTAACTCCATTCACCATTGATGTAAGTAAGTTCGCATAAATTTTTTAGTATCCTAGTTTTGCAACGGGATGAACATGACAACACTTTTTAAAACGCGATATCTTTCAATTTCTGCAGTGTGCGCACAAGACATAAATCTATATAATCTAATATGTATCTCTCAAAAATAGTTTTCGCTTTCAAAGGGCTCTGTAAGTTCTAAATTACATCTCCAGCTAATTTCATTATCTCTCAGTTCCCAAGAAAGTAGACAGTTGACTAATGTTTTCGTTCAGTAAGTGCTTTTTTACAATTCTGACCGACATCATAGCTTTGTCCTTTCAGAACATATCGTTAATACAGCTTGGAAAGTTTTACTATTGCAGTTGATATACTTATATCGATGCAGAACACTTCCCTTACCAATATTAATGTTAATCATAGGAGATTACGAGGTGCGGACACTAAAAAGAAAGTCAAAACAGGGTTACTTCAGTGTGTGAGAAGAAAGACGCAGGTACGACGATTTTAACCAAAACTTAATCTCTGGCGAATTGGTTATATGTATTTCTAAGGTTATAAACACGAAGGCTAAACACAGTTTTGATAGATACGTTGTTGCGAATATGGGCTTCATAGTTGGAAAATAAACCTGCAAAAAGAATAAGAATATTAACTCATACCCAATACCCATAACATGATGTGCTTAATTCACACACTCATATAATGTTTAACTTGCAGTTTTTCAAAACCTACCTTTTTTTACTGTGGCAGAGGAACCACTACCTGAACGTAGGACACAGGGAAGTAGCCCGTCTTGCCTTGTACTTTTCCTTCGTACCAGTTTTCATCAATCCTACTTATTAACTGAATGTGATCACCCTCTCTGAATCCCAATTCCCCGAAGTTTTCGGGTTCAAAATCATACAAAGCTTTACACATTGGCGTCTGATTATTTCTCGCAGCGGGTTTGAGAGGAGGTGTTACAGGTGAGGAAGATGATGAATGTGCGGCCGAACCCGGATGACTTAGGCCACTCGAAAAATACGGAGGGGGTGGTCCACCATTATTATTTGAAGGCGTAAAAATCATATCATTTTCTGTATTCTTTTGAAGATCTTGCAATGTTTTTGGCTTGTACTCCCTCTTAGGTCGATTGGCGGCCTCACGCTTCTTATCATTTAAAGTTGCAGTTAGTCCTTTGAGAATTTCAGCACACTGCATGTGATACTCATACAAACACTCAGCAAACGCTGACAACTGTGATACTTGTTCAACATCATTTTCCAGCAGATTGTGCATGCCCATCTGTGCTAAATGAAGACTTTCTGTAAATTTATCTTCTGCCAAACGTATTTCTTCTTCGGAGATATTTGCAGTGCTTCCTCTCGTCATCATTTTTCTTTTTTTACAATCAAAGTCCAACCGACGGCCTTGAAGCTTTTTTCGGTGATGAATAACTTCCTTTAAATCCTTTGTTTGAAGTTGATGAAGTGGGTCTAAGAAATTCTGCTTCACATTATCATCCAATGAATATTTTACATCGGCCATCTGTTTAAGCGTTTCACCAGTTTCCAGAAGCGCTTGCCCAAATACGCTATCATCTCCTATCTTCCTTCCATAATTAACCATACATTCACCCAGCGTCCCTTCGGGTTGAGGGTAAGTTGAAGCTTTGGCTTGACCACTTAACTTGGATATGCCTTTAACAGCAGCCATCTTTGCTCTCGCTGTCGGATTTGGCTGCAAATACTCCTTGGTTTTATTTTGTATGTCCTCAACAAGCTCGTTCGTTACATCCGTTTTCTTCTCCATTTCAATAAACTCATCATCTAGTTTAGTGCCTTCAACACCTCCAATTTTCTCATTAACAAATTGATTGGCTTTGTTAATTTGCTTCTTCAGACCAGCGAACGCCATTTTTGTTAAATCTCCAGAACACAGTCAGTCTTCTCAGAGCAAAGAATGTCCAGTGGTTAAATAAAATGTGTCACAAACTCCTAGCCGTTTCTCTACCTAAAGTAGAAAACCAGAAACGATTACATATTTCACAATGTACAAATACTACCAATAAATAAATACCAGTAACGAATTAAACGTCGTCACCTCAATTTTCACCCTCAAAACCACAATATGAACCTTTCGTACAGCTATACACCCACTTCTTCGTGATTAAAGACTGAACTTTGAATAACGAAGCACAAATTTTACGTAACCAGTCTATTGATTAGGAGAAATCCGTATCTATGCTTGGTATACAATACACCGCCAGGTACAGTACAGCTCTTCTATTTTTGCTTCGTCTTCAACAAATCAAGTCTTACATACCACAATAATTCATTAGTCAAACTGTCCTTGATTGCATATTTGAAAGAGGCGACTTACGCACGTGAACACGTAATATGAGAGCTAATTTCCTGAATAATACAGCCTCACGTCTCAACTTCCTTGCTATGTTATGACTGACCGTAGTACAAGGCAAATAAAATAACTGTCAATGCAAACACACTCTAATACATAAATTCTTCTCTGCAGTGCCTAAACACCATCAAATATACGTTTCCTTCAAACTTTGAGGTCATTATTGTTTGATTTTCTTCAACCTATTTTTTCCTGTGAAAAATAATAAAGAAATTGGAAATTACATGAAGTTTCTCTATACACACAATCTAATATAACGTAGTTACAATGAATACCCTAGCACCCAGTCTTGTTAACCTTTAAGATAAAAAGGTCAAGATAAAGAACAACGTATTATATTATGTTAAATACACCAATAATATAAGGGCTATACAATCCTCTCTTACCACAGCAGTTTGTTAATATCCCACCTCCGTCATCCGTCACTGTAAAAATAAAGTATATATAGATCCCACTTGGAAATAAACAAATTGACACAGGCCCAAATAAATAGAAAAATAACACGAAGAAACGATATATATTCTTCTTGGAACTGTTGAAAAATTTACAAATACACAAACAAGAGCAGGAAGATATGTGAGAGGATCATTTAGTACTGGAAATTATTTACTATTCTTGTGAATGAAAGACGACGGGATTACACACATTATGTAAGTGACTCATTTTTGAAGGGAAAAAAGGGATAATGAGAACAACTGATATTATTATATACTTATTATTTTTTGTAAAAATAATTTAAAACAAAAAAAATAAAGGAGGAACCTATATATTAGACACGAATGGTATTTAATTCACAATGCTTGTGCCTCGCAGCCTCCTTTTTACAGACTGAAGAGCACATACGAAAAAGACTTTTTAAGAACAGGATATGGTCAAAAAACGGCAAAATGATACGGCTACATAGACCTTTTCCTTGTATATACTTGCAGCTCGAATGTAATAAAAAGTATTTAAAAAAAATACCTTATAGGGGGTAGTACATTATATAGTAAAAAGGTATATTCCATACTCTCGTTACTCTCGTATCATCTAACATATATGCTCTTATAATGGGATCTTCACAGTATTCAATCTGTACAGCGTGTTCCGCAGCCCACTGAACACTCCACAAGCATTTCGTTTTAATAGCATTCGGGTAAAAACATGTTTAGTGATTTAAATTTTAAATAAATATTGAAATCTGGGATTACGGATTCGGACTACAGATTCGACAAAATACTATGGGATTACGTATTACTGGGACGAAGGATTGTATTCATTAAAATTAATTGCACTCAACTTAAAATATCGTGAAAATGGTTGTTACTGTGTGCAAACAGATTATCCATTCAAATTATAACGTAGGCGATTATAATGTAGGCGAAAAAACAAATTAGTTTTGACGTTTTGACTATGTTAGAAATTTTAGTTAAACAAATTTTGAAAGGCTAAAGTAATCCACTTTGGCTAATTTTTCAACGAAAGTGAAAATTACAGATTACTCTGTAAACTTTGGGCTGGGAATTTCAGCATTGCGAATCCGTAATCGCGGGATTAGTTACATTCTCGGATTATCAATAATCGCCACCCTGCAAATTTGACAACACAAAATAACAACCGTTAAAACAAATTAATTCAAAATTAATTTTCAAAAATTAGTCTGTACGTCGTCTCAAAACATGTTAGACTCCGTCAACCGTGACTCTCATCCCGTAATGGCAGGATCGCAGGATAAATTTAAAAGTACTTACAAGTTACAAGCAAATACGGTGAGGCAATCTTCCGTACAAATAATAAAAGAAGAACAATGTTGAGGTAACAAAACAGAAACAAAAACCCCAGTTTTGTTCAGCCAGTATCACAACAGTAAGACAACAAATAATAATAGTCACATCATAATCAGCGCTAGGAGTATACAAGTACAGATAAATTGCTGAAATTAAATAAATTTTACGTAAGGGCAAATCGAATCGCCCGTTTTTTTAAATTTCATGTTTCATGTTGAAAGCTTAAAACATTCATTGTGTTAAGAAACACAAACATAGAAATTCCTAAAAATGTCCAGTAGTGTGATCTTCCTTCCTAAGCCCCCGAAACTGTGAAGTTGATCCCTGTAAGTGATCTCTTCCAAACCTACAACAAAAATCGATTAACTCATGTGCATGTTTTATAAATCACATTTAAGTTAATGATTCCGGAATGATAGACGCGACCTTGTCATGGATGATAAGCATGGGTTCCTGGCGGTCATAAAAATCCTGAATATACCCTGCCTGAGAATAGCAAAAGTTTTCCGAATCCGAATTTTTAAGTAAGATTTTGCAAGTGCGGAAGCACATTCATGGGTATTTTATGGGATTTTGACCATAAATTCCGAGTTGCCCTGTACATTTTGTGATTCTTGTGTCCTACACTCAACGTGGCTCTCTCATCGTACTTCGTACCCGATACGATTTTGTCAGTGCTCAAGTACGAACAGTTGTTGGGGAGTTTGAATGCATGCAAGTTTTCAGTTATTTTCACTTTGCCTCACCGTCTCCAATCATTTCATCCGCCTCTGTCTCTCTCTAGTAATAGTAATAGTAAAGCAGTTTGAGAAGAGACTTGTTTCATTCACATATACCGACTGAGCCCAAGTTTTAATAGTACAAGTTTTATATAGGCAAAGGCTACATACGCACATTATTATGTACACGCTTGAGAAAAACAGTGTTCAAACGTTCAAAGGCGCTCCACAAAACATGTTTTCCCCCTTCGTCTCGTATGTGAATCACTGAACTACTGAACACATGAAGGAACTCAACCAGTGCTTTCTGGGACCACACGATTTACATTTATATGTTCCTTTAAAATCCTCAAAAAAAAAAAATCCCCTTCATTGCCTGTAATAGATACTTGTAAAGCCCCATTAATTTCCACGATCCCATCCAATGGGTAAATCCTTTGTGGGAAATAGGAACTTCCGATTTTGTAGCATTTTTTGACACAAGAATAAAAATATTGAGGTTCCTTTCCACAATATGATTCATCTTAATTTTTTTTTTGTTTGGTTTGCAAATGATTGATGGTTGAACGGTTTGACTTGGTGCAAGAACTTGTCATCTCTCTATCTCCTACTTGTTTTTTGTCTCTCTTCGCCCCCAATCCTGACCAGTAGAAAGTGTGTTTTAGTAAGTACAATCATTGACTGTGTCGTCACGAGACTTTGAGAAAGAGATCTTGTCTTCAAAGTATGGGGCAATTGTACTTAATTATGATGATGTTGACTCTTAAACCCTTTCTCCACAGATAAAAATACACTATTATGGGATACTCTGTAAAAGTAAAAGCTCTTGTCTTTCCCTTTTTTCTAATGTACGCATTTTTCCTCCGCTGGTTTGTCTTCTTTCTTGTTACTTTTTCTTGATTTTGTTTGGTTTTGTTTTTTGCTCTCATTCTAATACAAAAAATTGGCTAATAAAATAACCAATTTTTATTTTATTTTTATTTCTTCTTTCACTTGAAACAGGAGGAACTCGACTAGGGGTAAGTCTTTCAATGGGAAAATTCTTGTCAGAAATGAGACGATGCTTAAATTTGGAAGTTCACCCCACAGGTTTGTAAGGAGAGTCTATTAACATGTTGAGATGCCTTTTTCCTTTTATATTCAACTCCCAACTATGCTCTTTGACACTTGTATCAACCTCACAGAGGAGTGGGAATACATTTTCGTGAAATAAGTAACGGGAAACTTTTTTTTATGGAATTGCATGAAACGTGGGTGCTAATGAGTTCACAGCTTTTTTTTTGGTTCTTCACGGTTCATGTGTCAGAGTATTTCTATGGTCATATTCGGGAGATAGAGGCTCCAATAAAGACGGAAGATTTTGGAAATGGGCGAGTTTTTGACCATTTAATTAAAAAATTACGTATTCTCCTAATCCCAACCGGCTCGTATTGCACATATTTGCAGCAGATTAATATTTATTCAGAATTGGAAATTGGGAGAGGTCGTGAATGTTATTCAAAGTAAAATGAATAAACTATTTTTTGGTTGTCACCAGACTAGGGTGGAATCTGCATGTGGCAATAGTCGAAATGAAGTTGTTTGAATGTTCACTGCATATTTATAGTTGTATGTGTTCTAATCGTGCCAATGCATGCATTTGGCCGTATCGTATTGGAAAAAAAAATCTTTCGCAAGATAACGAAGAAATGCATATGCATTTAAAATTAATACATTCAAGCACTTATGTTATACTTAATGTTACCGATCTTTAAATTTTTAAATACCTAACAAATACATTTATTTTATTTATCCACAGTCTAACCGCAAAGAGCTGGTTGTGAAGGGAAGCGGTTAAATGTAGGACACACTCATTTAAATTAATAGGCACACTAATCTGTACACAATTCAAGCCCTTCGTAAAACGCATTTATAATAATTTGTAATAATAATCTCAGGGAGACGTGGCCTAACCTAGTAGCTATATTCCTCCTGTTTGTATTTTACTTTCTTCCTACTACAATAGCCAAGTCAAATAATACTAGTCGAGACTCCGTGAAATGTTACCTTTATCTCTCAGATGCCATTGTCGGTTTTGTGTCACAAATTTGGTAAATATTACCAAATGTTCAGAATCTCTCCTTGTGCTGTAAATCACAGAATTTTTCCAAGTGTCAACTACTACAGACTATACACACGCTGTGGTTGTGGTTCAGATAAGTATGAAGAGCAAACGGAGGAAAGTACATAATAATATTGTCATCCCAGATGACGGTTTATTACTGACATTAACATTAAAGCATTTGAACTTGCCTTCATGGCTATAACCGCGTACATCCCTCAAATATTTCCCTTGTGACATTTATTGACAAAGAAGTCGAACTATAGCTATAATATGTAATAATAACCTAGTGATACATACAAGTTAATTGTGTTATTACGCGGGAGCTACTGGCTCAATGAATGTGTAGTAAAAAATGCTTCAGTAAGCATGTCGTCCTTTTTTTGACTCTTACTGCTACATTACATGCTTCCTAAAGATTAATTAAGGAACATTTAGTATTCAAATGAACATAGTGACATCAAGCCTGAATGAATATTAAAAGACATTGATTAAATAAATGCTTGTCCTCGTTCACAAGGAAGTTCTGGGGAGGGGGGGAGGGGGGTGTACAAAAATACTTTTACAGGAATATGACAACTACAGATTTATCTTTCCATGCATGAGCAGATGGAGTGGAGGTCCCCATGTATGTAGTAGAGAATAATTCGTCCTGCACGTGTTCTTCCGACCTCCAGTCAAGTCAAAGAAGAGGTGTACCTCCACGGAGGCAGTCGGCCAAGGAGTATAATAAAGCTGTGAATAAATTATGCGTAATACAAGGAAAACTAATGTGAAAAAATATTCCAGTTTAAATACATATCATGTAAGTACGCACATAAGTTCGTCGACTCACGAGTCAAGATTAAAAAATTACCTGCGCCAGATGCTAATGTGTGTATACATGTGAGATGTGGGAATTGAAGGAAGCATTAGGATACCATTTCTTTATTTTCTTTTTCATTTCAGAGTCTTTTATTCTCTTTTATAGTTATTCAACACGCTCAAGGAAAACTGACGTTCACCATGCAGATAACAAATTTTTTTTTGAAAATTTTTTTCTTTTTCCTTTCCTCGAATTAATAAAAATCGATGATACAATATATATGGTCATACTATACAAATATTATCTAAATCTAATGTCCAATACGGAAAGACGTTCGGTTACTGTCAGACTCGATCACAAATTCGGGTGTTTTCACCACCATCCGAACGGGGGAGGCTGGTGGGCCGACAAGAATGGGAACTAATGGAGCCTCAATAATGGTATGGGACGGTCTAATGGTGGTGATTTCGGGGATGATTTCCGTGGCAGGTGCGAGGGGAATGGACGTTGTCAGAATCTGGGCAGCCGTCGGTGTAGGAATCGCGGGCTCCGGAACTACAACGGGAGTTTCCTGATGTGGTTGTGAGCCGAGATTTGGTGCCTCATGCATTTCTGATTCCATGTGAGGATGATCCGTAGGATAGGGTCGGGGAACCTCGTACGAATCATGGAAATTATGACTGTCACTGGAACTGTAGGAGTAAGTGCTTTGATATTTGCTTGGGTAACTTTTCGCAGAATACCCAGATGCTTTCTTGGGCGCCGACAGCCGCGAATATTGAGGACGAATCACACCTGCCGCTGGCCTCTCATGATTTCCTTTGTGGATTTCCTTATTTTTGGGCCTTAATACATGCTCTTCCTCCAGTTTTGGAAGTAGAGCCAGCATTCTGAGGATAGCCTCTGGTGTGGGCGGTGGAGTGGGCAAATGACTTCCTACAGGATGGAATCCGAATTCGTCGGCCGTGTAGCTCAGGCTAAAATTTGTCCCTTCCGGACTTGTCCAGGATATTGCGCCGGAAGAAACGGCAACTGGGTGCTTGGAGTTTGCAAGGCGCTTGAGTGAGCCGCGTTGAATTCTTCGGATCCCGTTTCCTGTTTCCGTCCTGTATAGTATCAAATTCATTTGTTTTTAAAAGTTTAGCTATTTTCATCGCTGGGTCAGTCCACAGGGTAAACGGGAGACAATAGTAATTCTTTTTATTTTTAAAGTGGGTATGCTGTCGTAATTTGGACTGGGTTTATATAAAAACTTACTTAAATTGACCAAATTAAATGATATTGCTCCATCCAGTTAAAAAAACGTAAAATGTTAAAGCAATTCTCATTAATCTTACTGTAATATGTATGTAAGTGCGTACTCACTCAATCTCGTAGGTACCCCGGTGGTCAGTGTGGATGCGGTGCCTCACAATTGGAATAATTTTCTTGATCACGATTTTCTTTCGAACGTTTGGATGACCCACGGCAGGAACGGATGGACTGACTCTAAATGCATGATCATTTGTTGGGATTGTTTGTTTTCGTGCTGAAACGACCTCTTGCTGTATGTTAACATCCGGGATCCCCCCAGATAAGGACTCCTGGGACTGTCTTTCCACTTGCTCCCCGCGATTTCGAATTCGGTAGGCGTCAGATGTACATCCCACTATAATTAGCAGCAACAGAATACGGAAATTCTGGAAACAAAAAATTAGTTTATTTATTCCATGGTACTAACTACATAAATCGTGAAAATGACTGTTTACAAATTTACTTATTAAAGCGAGTTCATTAGAAATTTTTCCAGGCAGCAACTCGCATTTACCGAAAGAATTTAGTATAATAAAAATTTCCCTTAGGTAAAACTCACTTTCGTTTTGCTCCATGCATGCTAAGCTATGAAAAAAGCACAAAAAAAAAATTGAAATAGGAAAAACTTACGGAGTTCATTGTGTAACACAACAATGGAGCCCTGATGTAAACGGTGGCCAGTTGTCAGTTCCGGTGTTCTACAGGTGTGAATCTTTGTTCTGAAACGCTAAGAAGTGCACTGAAGTTGAAATTCCGTTTCCTCCCTTTTTATATATTCTGAAAAATTCAGACAGGAGCCAGGGGCCCTTTTCGTGGCATCCCGAGCTGTGAGAAACGAGGGTGGTAAACATAAAATATGTGCGCTACCCGCTAATGGATGCTTACGTTTCAGGGTACTTTTTTTAAGGTAACATCAATCATTTTAAGGTCCAGTGTACCTGGACCTGGATCCACTAAAGATATGATGCATGCAGAACCTTGAAGAGGTAAACGCTCCGGACTGTGGACAAACAGGGGAATTATTATTTCTTTGACATTGACATCTTGTTTTATTCGAATGCATGTAATGAATGCAAATAAAGGAACCTAAAAATAGACCATTTTCATTGAATTTGATTTCCTTAGAGAGACAAAGTACAATTTTATTGATAAAGCATTGGCGGCATAAGAAAAAGGGTCTTTATGATTTATATACGTGTATATAAACATATATGTATGTATAAATGAATTATGTATGTATATAAGGTATGGTGTTAAAATTGAGGCATTTGCGGTCCAGACCATACCCAGACACATTTACAACCAGTATTTTTATAATATATTTATTACGAAGTTATTGCCCCCCCCCCATCTTTCTCACGTGCCATAACAATCAAAAATACGAATCATAATACATATATGTAGTTTTTATACATTCCACCGGCGTTTAGTGTATGGAAAAGGAAGCTCGACGTGTGACCTTGCACTTCAACCGCATTTTGAACTATCCAAATTTCTAGCTTATAAGATTCAAACGTTTATAAATAATATAAATAGATAAATACACGTAGTACCTTCTGTCATACATTTTGGGCTATTTTTGGGATCGAGTGGTCATATATAAGCTTACGACGATTGTTGCATTATTCATGGGCTTATAACAACAGTGATAAAGCTGGAACAGAAGGTAACTGGACGGCAATGATGACAACAAAAGACCACAGGACGACGGCACCAGAGTGTGTGACTACAGGATTTGATGGAGGGGTTCCCTCAGGTAAAGAGGAAGTGTGAAGATTTGTATAGTCATGAAATTATCCTCCAGCAAGAAAAAGGGTTACATGCACTTCCCAACATGCACATACGTTATTCCTTGCTAAGGGAATTGTCGCCCAAGTATTATTTGTACACGCATACAGATATATTATGTACAAATACGTCAGTTGTCAAATCCACGGTTTTAAATGGCGGGACGGGACTTGATGGAACCTTCCGTGTATAGGACCTTAACCATGAAAATAACACCAGTTGACTCAAAGTATGCACCTCCTTGAACTTGACCTTAGTGTCATTCAATGTTTGGGTCCCGGAAGACTCGTAAAGCTTTTCGGACTAGGGTTTTTCTTGACAGTATTATCTTTCCGTCTAATTGAAAGTATTTCCGGACAATGATTGGTTAAACAAAAACCAAGTGAAAAAAAACTTTTAATATTATGGGAAACTTGACACGGGTCATTTGAGACAAAACAAAACCAAATTCGTTAACGCAAGGAAAAATTTCCACCCTGAATATATCCAAAACATGGAAGAATTCCTGCCGTAGCCATCCTACCGGCATAGGACTGGAATACTGGTTGAGATTTAAGTTCAAAATCCAATCATCAATCACAATATCATATGGGGTTCGACGTTAATCCTCCTACGGAAGCAAACTATTTAGCATTTATTCAAAATGCCTCTATTTGGAACCCGGAAATTTTGAAAAAATGCATTCAAGAACAAAATAATGTATACAAAAGTTCTTTTGAGGTGAGTCTTTCTGATCAGAACCATTTCCCCGGTTTCTTAATGGTCTTAACATCCGCAATGCTGTGACCGGCAGACACATTTGGGTTACTCTCCAAAGGTGAAAGAGAGCCCCCGCTGTGATGGGTATCTTCAGGTGAAGACGGCTTAATTGTTTCCGTTTCTATTGAGACAGAAGACAAGTCATGCTCATGGATGGAAGTCTTTTCCTCCTGTTGTTCCGGAAGTTTTTCAAGACTTGCCTTGTTCATTAGCGGTTGATCTTTTCCCTCCAATTTGGAGGGGGAGACCTGGGAAGGACTAGGACCCTGACCAGTCCCCATTTCAGGGGAGGAAGCTTCACCTTGACTTCCCTTGTTTTGATCCTTCCCTTGTGTAATTAAATTTTGGCAGGATGTCGAGACATGCGACGTGGGGGGGACTACCTGAGTTGTATTAACGTTATCTGATCTTGCAGCGGATTTTAATAAACTTAATAATCCACTGCCAGACTCTTGGACATTGCCGTTGAGCAAGTCACCCTTGCTTCCTGATTGATCGGGCCCGAAAACTTCCATCCTGGCATCGTCCATCGCTTTTTTGAGAGACTGTCTTGATTTAAATGAGTCACTACTCATAGAGCGTCCAATGTGACTCCTTCAAACAATTACCGAGATTTTATGAATACCATGATGTTGATATGTCTATCTATAATATACTGGTCTGGAAAGCTATATTTATACAAGCTACATTTATTTTTGTCTTACAAATGCTTGGATGGCCTCGAAACTATATCCCGGTTGAGTAATGCAAGTCGAGCCAACCGACGGAAACGGTCAGCTCCGCCCTCTGGCATGGAATTAGAACCCGGCATTATTTCCGTCTTTTCCGGAATGTTATGTATCTCCATGGTTTCGTCGCCAGCCGCCGGGACCACATGAAACCCTTTTAGTAACTGGCGTTCCCAGTCTCGCGTTCGCTTCTTCAGTGCAGTAGCTGCACACGTAAATTTTAATTATGTTAATAACAATGTATTGTGTGAATTAATAAGCATATAATATGCATTTAGGTTTGTATGAATTGATGCGTATCAGTAGTGTGACAAATTTTTGGACTCTTACGCCGCTTGACAATCACACTGTCCACATTCATCCCGTTTCGCTGGAATATTTCCACCAGGTCACATCTAAGGGCGGAAATGTCATTCTTCACTTCATTTATGTCGTCCTCAGTCACTTGTGTCTCTTCCGCCTTTCGCTGTAATCCACTCACATAACGCCAAACCAATGCCCGCATGACAGCGATGTAATGTCGGGCTTGCTCTCGAAGCTCATTTGCTCTGGCCTCTTTCTGTGAACCATTTGAGAAGAATCAGTTCATATAAAACCGAATCATGGTTGTAATTGCAAGTTTTTGGTTAGGTATGGATCGCGTGAATGAGCGAGATCGTGGAACCTGCTTTTGGGATGTCCCATTTTTCCCCAGTTTCGGAATGCATCGCGTCAGGAGCCGTTTAAGATGCTTTGGTGTTGGAACTAGGTTAAATGGCGACGGC
This sequence comes from Disparrhopalites patrizii, assembly GCA_034698585.1. Taxonomy (NCBI): domain Eukaryota; kingdom Metazoa; phylum Arthropoda; class Collembola; order Symphypleona; family Sminthuridae; genus Disparrhopalites; species Disparrhopalites patrizii. Next base: position 25,380 of record JAQGBT010000106.1, read on the forward strand.
AATGAAGCATCTTCTTCAAAATAACTTAGCCACAATTTTGTTCTAGCAAACTTCCATTCAGTGTCAGCCTTTTCCTACAAATATTGACGGCTCCGTGAATATAGGGAAACCTGGAGCAATTACCTATTAGTTTTAGGGTAAATGCATTTTTTATACTTACGGCAATCGCTGCGTAGGTATTGGACAACATGGCAATGAGGAGGTTAAGCAGCACAATCACCTAATAAATCACATAGCACAACCATTATTTTAATGTTTGTTTAAGTGTTTTGCACGGTAGAAATACTTCTGGGCTATTTACATTAAACATGTAAATACATTATTGCTAGTGCTCAAAACTCACATTGATCACAGAGTACGATCCAAACATGAGCAGGCCCCAAAATCGTGTGTACGACTTGATTCCAGAAAGTTCAAAGTCAGCTAATCCAACCATTCCAAAGCTTGCCCAGAACAGGGACTGGGACGATTCGAACAGACTGGGGAAAATTAAAATGGTTCAGTATGATATATGTACAACAAAATTCTTAGAAATGAGAGATGAAATCTTACTTTCCGAATCGCCTCCATTTCATACATGACTCGGCCGATTTATTCCAGTCGGGCAATCCACCAGGGAGTGAATAACATTTCTGCTTCTCCAAATCCGCGAAGTACCACAGGAGTTGATTTAAACCTACGATAAAAGCACCAGTGATTTCAATTATTTTCTAATTTTCTTGCTGCCCCAACCGAAAAGAATATTATTATTGTCTCACCGCAAGCAAAGGCAAATAAGACGAGAGTGTAGAAGAAGAAGAATTTGAGAATGTCAAAGACCATTCGACCCAAAGAGATTTGCAAGGGTCCCAAATGAGGATTGATAGTTGATACATGCACAAGTTTCAGGGCACTGAAAAAGTTTGGAGTAAGGGTATAACCCTTTTATTTGGAAGCATAAAGCACTTGAGTACCATTAGAGTTTCCGAAATTACCTGAAAATATTAGCTGCCGCAAATAAGCCCTCTGCAATCAATTGAGGATCAAAATCGTCCCAGTCTTCCCTGGGTATGTACGCCTTTTCGGGGTCGCTGTTACAAATGCGGTCAAGGAATAAAAAGGTTATAACCCTTTTATTAATTAATCGCAATTTAGAATTATCATTCTTATATGTATATATTCTACATAATTTACATAGCGATTTCTCTTTGCTGTTCCACCCAAGCCCAAGCACGAAAAATAGCCACCGCACAGTAGAGGGAGTTCCTCAGGAAATCTATGGCGTTCCACATGTTGCTTGCATAAGTTATAAACCCATGTCGAAAAAGTTCCCGGGTCTCCTCAAGAATAAATCCTGCAACAGATGTGTAAGCAAATAATGTCAACTGGAATTTCCAAAGAAAGATGTAATTACCTTTCCGGAAGCAATGTGCAGTATTATTTTTAGACGTAATCCTTCCTGAATTACGCCAATTTACCTAAAACGTATAGAGCCACGAAATACTCCAGAAATTGCGGCGGGTTTCCTCTTTGTTTTTTCCTCCGGAAAATCTCACTCTCCGCATCGTAACCGGCTCTACGATCCCGGATATAATCCAACAGTTGCTCTTCCACCCGTTGTGATACCAATATCAATAATACTGGCAGAGAAAAAATACACAAAGAGTGAAAATCTGACATTTCCAGCGTCGTCGTGTGTGTGGATGCCCACAAATTGCAGGAAATTTCTGCTTACACAGAAAAAAGAGGTAGGAGGATGCATGAGTCAAGAATTTCATGAACGGCTTGCGCATCAGTTTCCCCGTTCCCGAATTCGGGGCAATCATGTATACGAGGCAGTAGAGAGGGAACAAGACTATAATCCTTAAAATATCAGCACATTTCCCCACAGTACTCTTCTGTCGAAAGCCGGGAAGACCCTCATACCACATAGCCGCCAGAAGCTGCTGGACCCAAGGATGTGATACAAACTAGAGGAAACAAAATTCAATTTCACTCACATCTTCTGAGGATAGCTAAATGCATAAGTACAAAGAAATAATCGCAATGCAGTTATTTTACGTATCAACAAATTTAATACCATTTGTTGTCTTAAATACCTTTTTTTGCTTGTATTTAATAGCGAGTCGAAGGCGTGCTAGACCAGCTACCGCTTCTTCCTCAGCCGAGGACAAATCGTCATGGTCATCCTTTACATTATGTGGGTCAAAGTTGAGCATGACATTTAACTCGTGAGACGTTCTGGTGTGACTCAACAAGGCAACTGCGAAATCTTGTGATTTGGCTCGTAATTCCTTTATTAAAGGCATAGAAAGGTAACTTAGCTTTAGGCAGAATTAATTTGCTTGTTTTTTATTGAAATCTGTCATTTAAGCACATGTGTGGATTATACGTGTGCAGTATTACACCCGTTCCAAATTTCATTTAATTAAAATACGACAAATGATACATTTTCATAAACCCGTGATTTAGTGAGGAATTCATTATGCCCGTGAATCACTGGACGAAAGACATATACTGGATAAAGGTAATGAAAGTACCGAGTAATCGTTTCGGAATTCCTTCTCCGAAACGGAAAGTTGCTTCAACTCCCACGAAAGCTCAAATGAAGTCAGCAAGGGATCTGTTGACGTCAGGGCTATGAGCGACGGACTTGCGAGAGCCTTATACGAATTTATTCGTGAAGCAGAATGACGGAGGCAATCCACACGGACGCCGTTGACACATTCATCACAGGCACAACTGTTTTTTAATATTACAAACAAACGCATTTCGGGATTGTTGCGTACGGTACTTGTCAAGTAAACCTTTTGAACATGTTTACATTTATCGTAGTAGAAATTATATAACTAACCAGAAATCGTGAGGCATTGGCAGTTGAGCGCCTCTATCCAGGAGGATTTTCAAAATTTCATAATTATTTCGGTGAGCAGCCAGAATCAGGGGAGTAATTTCTGAAAGATTCCAGATAAAGTAAAGCTCGAGCATGGAATAACATGCAAATATTGATTATTATTTTTATAATTTCACATCCGGAAACATTACCTGGAGTGAATGTTGCAGTATCACGATCAATATTTTCCCAACTCTAAAAATGTGGAAATACTTTGTGCATCAATAACCAGTTTACTTCAGTTATATTGTTTTATAAACCAAAGTCATTTTATTGATAAGTGAAAGCGCAAAAATGACATACGTAAGGATCACCCTCTTTGTGAATTAATTCTTCATGTTCCAACAGAAGTTCTACTGCCTCCACGAACTGCTTGTCAATTGCATGAAGAAGGGCATCTCCAGTACGTACGCCGTGTACGATTAATGTTTCTACCATTGCCAAATTTTGAGCCTCAATGGCCATCAGAAGAGCACCGCGACCCAGAGGATCCACGCAATTGATGTCCATGACACCGTCCTTCTGTGCTCTCAGGATCACCCTATATTTTCATGAGAGTCAACATCCTGCCAGTAACTAAACTAAAAACATTGGTTACTTGTATATGTACGGTTATCATGCATTTAAGTGCATCTTTATTACTTAATGAAATTGTATTACTAAATGTGTGTGCAAATATTCCACTGACTTTGTCTTTTTTAATCAAAATATTCCAGGTCTAAATGCCGGACATTTGTATCCGATATGTACATTTAATACATATTTGGGAATGTATTTTGGATTCCCATATGTATACATTTGTTCAAAAATATTTGTATCCTTCAAATTTTGTTACCGTCTCACGGTCGGAACATCCCCGCGATCGACAGCGAGAAGGTATTTCCGCTCCTCTGGAGACAGGACCTTTGGGAGTCGGGGCATTTTGACACTATCCACTCGCTTGCTTTTGAAACGACCCTGTGAAACCAACACATGACATTTGTGTATATAGGTACTTGTATTTATTATTAGTTATATGATATACATAAATGTACGTGTTCATAGGTTTACAGAAGAGAAGGTAAGCAACACTATTAAGTATTAATTTTGTGACTATGAATAGGGAAATAGGCTTTAATGTAGCCTTTTATTTTGCGTTGAAAAGACGCGTCTTTACATAGATAAGGGGACTCGTAGGTATATGGTGGACGAATTATATGTACCTATGTACATATAGGTATGTCACCCCAAAGGCCGGTAAGGCTCAGGTAAGCCGAGGAAATCTTGATACCATACAATGCAATGCAAATCCAATTGAGCGGGCTTAATAGGTCTTCTGTCAGTCAATAATGTGTCAACGCTTTGAAGCTGAGGGAATTGTCGTTTGCATTCTCACGTGAACAGAAAACAGACCGAGTAAGAGGACGTTTTTTCCTCTGAATATTTTGTGCCTGGTATATTTTCTCTGCTTTTATGAAGCAAAAGTGGAGCTTTGGACTTTGAAAAAAATAATAATACCTTCCCAACAAGAAGGAATTTCTACTTGAAAACGGATAATTTCTTAAGTCTGATAACTTTGTCTCGTAAACAAATGCAAAATATCAATGTCAGAAGGATACCGAACAGTAATTTAGATAATGTAAATAGGGCAGTGGAAAACAGGTAAAAAACGGCTGAAAAACCTCAGAAGTATTTTTAAATGAGAGCAATGCTTATCTTTCTCAAAATGAGAACACTAGTAGGTCATCGATAAAGCAAAAATGTCAGCTACCTGGCTTCCGTCGCAGTACCACAGGATTCATGCGAATACATGTGTAGCAATTATTTGAGTATCGAAGTCATATTTGCCACTATACATACATGTTCTTCAACAAACGTATGATGACCAGTATTTGTTTGGAAAATGACTGCTGAATTGAACACTTATTTGCATTTTGTAGTTTTCACGAAAATCAAAATAATTCAAGCAGCCTCCCTGTGTTTGGACGGTGCGTAAGTATAGTTGGGCGAAATTTCAGGACTTCAAAATAGGTATTAATGATAAAATAAGTTGGTGTCACATGGACTCTCCAAAATCCCCCAAATAGTATTATTGTGAGCCACCACAATTTTTCAGACTTTCAGAAGAGTTCCTGAGTGGGATAAGCAAGATTAACTAAAGTATATAGATAACTTACTTCCTCCGCCGCACCAGGGCTATCCGTGTAGTTCCAGATCGTCTTGGTGGACATTTTGAAAAGCAGGTGTGATATATATTTTTTCAAGTATTAAGTGAAATATCACCAAAATATTATTTGTATATTACCACGAAAAACCCATTGTAGCAACTGGTACACTTTTAGGTGTTTTCTTGGACAAATATCTTGATAGTATTTTCCTCTGCTGCGAGCTACTCATCACTGCGCAAACACGCAAAAACTAAATTAAACCATGAGCAAATCCAACTAATAAAACCTTAATAAAAGAAGCCCAAGAGTATTTTAAGACCTACACATTTCTATTAAATTAGCAAGGTAGGGAAACGTCAAGTAAGTACACTGTGTGTATTGTACTATGTATTGACTTGAGAAAGGAAGACGGAAGGCGAAGTAAATATTATGGTGAAAGTATATGTAGACAGGGAAAAGTCTGGTCATGTCAGATGTATAAAATACCGTGCAGGTGTGGTAGTAATTATTAATTGAAGAGAGAGTGAGAGAATTCCCAGAGTATCAATTACTATAATGGGTATTCCAAAAAATGTCTTATTTATCTTGCTAGTGATACTCCTGCTAGTGATTCCATTAAACAGATTTATTCGCAAGGGACAAGCTGTGCACTGGGAGATGCACATACAAAGAAGCTATTAAACATGCAATAGCTCATTTATTCGCACACATGTTTTACACATTGACAAAAAAAAATAGTTTACGTTTTAGCAAGAACACCGGAAACAATTTGGTTTTGTAAACCAGCGTAACGTAATGTCTTGTTAGAAAATGATTATTTCCCTACTGTGCCAAATGATAGTAACAACATTGCTACTAATTGTAAGTAATAGGCAATGAATCTACCGAGTTCTAGAATTATTTAACCACATGATTATGTTGGTTTGACCGAAGCTTTTAAAGCAAGCGAGTAATTTCTTGTACATTAAGTGCACACTAAATTTTTGCGTACATATAACGTGTTTATCCAGGAAAAGGAAAGGGGGGAAGAGAAAATTATTTCGACTCACTGTGTTCTTATTTTATCATATTACTACACATATTACAATGATTATACAGGTAAATGGCGGATCCAGGTGACTCTCCCCCTGAGGAGGGTCGAAGGATTTGGCGAGGTCGGTCAAGGGGTTTCAATCCACAAGATACTCGAAGATCTCCGCCGGAACCGGTTCCAGTATTGGAGTTGGGCGGGTTGGCTCTTCAAGGAGCCAGCTCTTCTAGTTCTTCACGTAGGAGTGACAGCAGCAGAAATAGCGGTGACGGGAATGGCAACGGAGGTGACGAAAGAGGATCTCCACCAGGACAGAGAGGGACTCCTCGCAGGAGACGTGATGATTATGTTCACTCCAGATCCACGGCTCATTCAAAAACAGGAACATCGGGAGACTCCATTCGTTTAGTGACCAACTATTTCACGCTTCAGAGACGACCTACGGAAGGCAGGTCATGGAGGCTATACAAGTATGATGTGGCATTCAAGCCGGACATTGATTTTAAAGGGAAACGCAAAGCTCTTGTATGGAAACCGGAAGTGCAGAGTCGAACGGGAGCGAATATTTTCGATGGCAAAAATATGTACGTATCAAGGGAGTTGGGTAATGAAAATCTAAATATTCCCACGACAGATCGAGAAGGTACTAACTACGTTATAGAGTTTGTTTTGGTGGAAGAGTTAAATCCCACGGATCCCATGTACATGACCTTCTACAATCTGGTCCTCAGGAAGTGTCAAACCATGCTAGAAATGACGGAAATAGGGAGGCATTACTATAATGATAAGAAATCCGTCCATATCGCGGAACAGAAACTGGAATTGTGGCCCGGATTCATCACTTCGATCAAGCAACATGAGACTTCTTGTCTCCTCTGCGTGGAGGTCACCCATAAGGTTCTTCGGATGGAGAATGTTTTCCAGGTCATGAACGAAATCCGACAGCGGTTCCCCGAGGATTACCGAGCAGCGATTTCACGAGAGCTAGTTGGCACTATCATCATGACGGAGTACAACAAGAAAACGTACCGTGTGGATGAAATTGATTGGGACAAACATCCTACAACCACATTTCAGTACAAAGGGAAGCCGACGGCAATCGTTGACTACATGAAGGAAAAGTACAATATCATTCTCCACAACTTGAGACAGCCGTTACTGGTGTCCAACCCGAAGAAGAGAGATCAGCACCGAGGAATAACGCAGCCCTTTAATCTGGTCCCAGAGCTCTGTCGAATGACCGGACTCAGCGATGCAATGCGCAGTAATTTTCAGTTAATGAAAAATTTGACCACACATCTGCACATGTCTCCGGATAAGAGACTGCACTCTGTGTCCGCCTTTGTTCAAAGCATCATGGGTTCGGAGAAGGTAAGACCAATGGAGATAATAGAACCATTTGACTTTGAAAAATCTACTGCTTATTAATGGTAATTCCCATCAATTTTTCTGGTACAGATTCGATCGGAACTCCTTTCTTGGGGATTGCGATTTCTGGCAGATCCGGTCGAAGTCGTGGGGCGAGTGATTCCTAAACAAGGAATTAACTTTACCGGTCAACCTCCTAAAACTCCGGAGACTCCGGATTCAAAAGCTGATTGGACAATGGCATTCCGTTGTAAGTGATGCATACCTTGTAACAAAGATACTTCTTTCGCTCCATCTGTACTTGCAGAATTGTTGGATAGTCCTGCAGCGGTCCAGCAAAAATTCACTAATATTTTTTGTTATTTTTTTTAAATGCAGCGTGTGCCATGCTAAGTACGGTAGCTCTGAAGCGATGGGTCATATTGGTGCCAGATAGAGATGTCGGTGGTCTGCACGAATTCACTGGAACTCTAAACCAAGTTTCGAGGCCCTTGAATTTCGACATTTCTCCGCCATTGGAAATGTAAATAATTTTTTTGTAATTGTTTTACCATGTAAAATGTAGACATTTTTCTGCTACATTTTTGAGACATTTTAATAAAAACATGTCATTTTGTACGTTCGAAAGTATTCAGATCCAAAATGTACGTGTGCAGGGATACACACGAGCCATTCAGAACGTGGTGAATCAACACAAAGGAAATTTGGAAATGATTTTTGTGGTGCTGTCAACCAACCAGCTGGAAACGTATGCAGCCGTGAAGAGATTGACATACTTGGAATATGGAAGTATGCATATTTCCTCAATTAAACGACATCATATCTCGTCTAATTATGATTCCGTCTTCAATTTCTGTATTGAATTTCAGTTTCCAGTCAATGTTTCCTGGCAAAGAATCTGCGTTCAAGGGGGATCATGTCAATCGCAACGAAAGTTGCAATTCAAATGAATGCCAAGCTTGGGGGAGAGCCTTGGAGCGTAACCATTCCTTTAAGTGTAAGTTAATTTTCAGTAAAACACTATTAAATTAAAAGATTAAAATTAATTTTGATATACATATTTGTTTGATGTCTTCTGGGCAGAACATGATGGTTGTCGGCTTTGACGTTTACAAGGCTTCCACGGATGGACGTCGTGGGACAGCCGTAGGAGCCATTGTGGCTTCTACCTCCAAGAATGTCTCCCGGTACTTTAGCGCAGTGTCATTCCATAGTAATAATGAGGAACTGTCAGTCAACCTTGTAGCAGACTTTCAAAGTAAAGAAAAAATTATAACACGCAATAAATGATTTTGGCGTACATAAACCATTTTGAAATACAATTAATTACCTCTGTGGTTTTCCCTTTAGAGTGTTTGATAGCTTACCGGGAAGTGAATGGGAAATTACCCGAGCGAATACTGTTTTATCGGGACGGCGTGGGCGAGGGACAATTGAGTTATGTTTGGGAACAAGAACTGACGAGCCTCAAGGTATTTATGATACTTACAAAGCCTGGACTACTTCCGAACTCATTAGTTAACCGAACTCATATCCATAATTAATTCTGCAATTAATAGACATCCATCGAAGGAGCATACAGAGCTCAGGAGGCAAGTCTCCCTCTTCTCACTTTCATCGTTGTCTCCAAAAGAATTAACACCAGGATTTTGAGTCTTAAGTCTTCATACGGAGCGGATAATCCCCCACCTGGAACGGTTGTGGATGATGTCATAACTCTGCCTGAGAGGTCTCATTCATCATTCGTACATTGCTTTAAGCCCAAATTTTGGGGGCAAAGTTCAGGAATGAACTTGCACCGTTAAATGTTATGGTAAAATTAAGTGTAATTTACTATTGCAGGTACGATTTCTTTATCGTTGCTCAAAGTGCTCGACAGGGCACTGTGAGCCCCACTAGCTACAATGTCTTGAGCGACAATTCTGGACTGCCCCCTGACAAGACACAGATGCTGTCGTACAAATTGTGCCACCTGTACTACAATTGGTCTGGAACGGTGGCAGTGCCAGCTCCAGTGCAGTATGCTCACAAACTTGCGTTCATCACGGGTGTCGCTTTAGGAAATTGTTCCAGCTCAAGGCTCAGTAATTTGCTGTACTACCTGTAGCTTTCAGTGTAGTTCCATAGTCGTGTTATATGTACGACTATAATTGTTTTTTACTATTGAAGGTACATAGCATGTACCATAGTTTTATTAGTAACGCTAATAACTGTTTCTGATTAAAGATGAGAACATATTAACCGGATTGCCTTTGTCTCCTGCCACTACATGCTTGCGTTTTGAATTTGTAACAACGAAACCTTTCAGTGTGACAATATTTCATCAAACTTGAACAAAACCGTTTTAATAGACAATCGCTAATGAACAAGGTTTAAAAAAAAGAACTATTCAGCTGTAGCAAGTAAAACCAAGGACTATTGACTTTGTTATGCGTTGACATTTTTTTAACCGTCCATTCGAATGACATGATTTTTTCACTATGAACCAATGTCATAACGTAAAACACATCTAAATTCATTATTTTGCTTGCTCATTAAATTAAAAATTCTGTCTATAGTTTGTAAATGCATAAATTGTGTATTACAACTATTGGACCTCTCTAACATGGACACATTAATTTGCAGCGGAAGGCTAACACGCCAAATCAGTTATATCATCCAAAGGGAAATATAATTGTATTGAATGATGAAATCATGAAAATATGTATGCTAAACATGTACATACAATGGACTGAATTGAATACACTATACAATTTATAGCCAGCCGGTACGCGTTTGTCCTGTGACTGCCGACTTCCCACTGGAGCTGCTGGATGGCTGTTGATATTCACTTTTAGTCGGTGTTGGTGCAGGTGCTGATAAAGATGGCGGGCCTTGCGGTTGCTCCTCGTCCTCCAGTTGTACGGCAGTAAAGCCAGTTCTAGGAACTGATATGCGAGGCTCGGATGGCAAAGACGGCTCCTCTGGTTCCCTGGTTATGTCTTCCGGAAGAGAACTGGTGCTTTCTGGCTTGCCTTCGGATGTCACTAATTTTTTCGCTGAACTCGATGAGGAGGAATCCCCCACTTCGGGTATTTTTGTTTCGGGTAAAGCTGATTTACTATCCTGGACTTCTCTTTCGTCGTCTCTCTCTGTCGTACCAAGGATAAGTAATTCTGATGGAGTCTCAGATTCCACTGCGACTTGCGGTTCCTGACCTGAGGACGTGCCCGCTGGCGTTGAATCGGGCGGGGAGCAAGACTTGAGTGATTTCATTTCTTGGTCTGCCGTTGTAGTTTCAAGGGGGTCCGCTGGAGGCTGTCTCTTTGAAGTTTCCACTTTACTTGTGCCAGAGGTTTTCTGGAGTGTCTTCTCGCTAGGGATATCCTGGGTCCCAGAAGGGGAATGTTCCCTCGATGAATCTGGCTTTGCCGACGTAGAAATCATTGACCTCTGCCTGTTAAAATGCTTTGACCTGGCAGTCGGACTTGCTGGTTCGGAATGTTCCTCGTCAATGTGACTTATCAAAAATTTCGTTTTAAATTTCGCGTAAGCTACTCGAGTGGCAGGTGTCACTTCCTGCAGCTTAGGATTGTATTCGGCCAATCTGCGGCAAGTTTAAACAGAAATTGGGCATTTTAGAGTATTTTTAAATGAATTAAGTGGTACGTATGTTACTATGTATGACGGAGTAAAGGTTGGATAGTGTGAAATACTCACATGTCAGGATCCATTGAGAATAAAGCTGGATTCTCCATTTCAACCCGTCTCCGGCGTGCACTGCGTCGTTTCAGTGATGTCTGTTTGGATCCGATCGGATCATGTCGGACAGAGGCCTGTCGAACCAGGGAATTCCAGTCCTTCGTGGCCTTCTTACGACCAATGACTTTGGCAATCTTGGAGAAGATGTCTTTCGTATTTTCAGCCGCTCGGATCACATCCTTGACTGCTGTTTCAACACAGCCAATTTGGAAGTCTTTCATGAGACGCCGTTCCATGACCTTCCCCTTTCGTCCAGCCACCACAGAGCCACCAGGCTGGAGATTGGGCGTTCTCATCCCGTTCACCTTCAGAATGTCCACCAACTCATAGCGGAATGAAGAGATGTCCTGCCGTATTTCATTCACGTCATCCTCGGTTATTCCAGCCTCGTCTTGCTTCTTCGTCTCTTCGGAACTGACATACCGACGGACGAGCAAGCGAGTGATATGTAAATAGCGATGCCAAGCTCCCCGTCTCTGCAAAAATAACAGAAATTCAGGTCATTCATTTATTCTCTGGCTCAGTCCTACAGGAGTAAAAATGTACAATCTACATATGTTTTTATGAAATACGTGGTTGTTACAGGGAGAAAGTAACTTTCACTTCTCGTTTTCAAAAATTGTGCATTAAAAAACCACAAGAGTTTTTATTTTTGCATAGACCGGGACACACATTCCGCTTTCATTGCGTTTTACTCCGCATTTGTATGTACCTTCTGGGAAGTTTTGCGCTTTGGATCCTTATTGACTCCACAACATCTCTGCAAGGACTTGAAGGTAGGTATAATGTTGAAAGGCGATGGGACCGTCGCTCCTTCGTCGAAATAGCTGATCCATAATTTACTTCTGGCGAACTTCCACTCAGTGTCACTTCGTTCCTGCATAATTAAACATGTGCATACTCCCATTCAATATGAGACAGACACCGGAATTTAAAGCGAGACAGGTTCTAATTGTAAAATATTTACTATGTGTACTCACAGAAATGATCTGGTACGACGTACTCATCATGGCAATGAGCATATTCAGCAGCACAATTACCTAAGCAGTCAAGAAGCGGCAGAAAAGCATGAATTATTAAATATGTTTGACGCACGTGTACCTAATTACTTATTGCGTGAAGTGCAATAGTACTTATATGCACATCTCACATTAATAACGGAGTACGACCCAAACATGAGCAAGCCCCAGAATCTGGTGAAGCCTTGGATTCCTTGTAGATCAAATGCATCCAGTTCCACGAGACCAAAGCTCGCCCAAAATAAGGATTGAGATGTTTCAAAAAGGCTGGAGAAAAATTTGGAGAAAATAACAAGATGTATGTATGCACATGTATTTATCGTCGTAAATGATGCGGGGGAACTCATTGGAAATTTCCATACTTTTACCGCTTTTCCAATTACTTCAAAAAGATCTACAGAACTTCTAGTTACATTTATACGTATGCCTTGCGTAGGCGTTCAAACATCTAGGGAAAGCATGAATAAATGACAAGCAACAATCTATTTCCCCGTTCGGAGGAAATTCACCAGTTGCTTTACGCGTCACCCTGGCCGCTCACGCCCACTTGAAATTTAGACATGTAATTACTACTGCTGCTCTAGGATTTGTTGCATATTGCTAATTGTTTCACGATTCTGGAAAACAAAGTTGAATTCATAGTCTAAACAAATAATTGCATTTTTAATTACAAAATTGTCATCTGACAAAGTTTCGACAATATTGCAACGAGCAAATTTGTTTAGAAATAGAAATTCTCTGAAATTACAACTGGCGGGAAGCGGTTGTTTACCCTTTTTATATTAGAGTATTTGTATTGACAAGTCCATAGAACAACATGGGAAATATTGGTAGTAACCCCGCATAACTTGCACAAATTTCCCGAAAAAGAGTACTTGTCAATATTACTTGGCAAATCGTCTCCAGATGAAGCAAGAATCAGCCTTATCAACAATTTCCTTCTCTCCATCCCCACCAACATAGTAATCCGGGCCGTAGCATTTTTTCTTTTCCAAATCCGCATAGTACCATAAAAGCTGATTCAATCCTGCAAGTTAGTATACACATGCATTTTATTTATATAACATGCATTGGGACGATCAAAAGCCAGAGCATTGTTTGGCATAAATAGGGAAATCAGTCTAAAAAATCTATTTCCGTAAAAAAAAAGAACTCAAAGCTTACCGCATCCAAATGCAAAGAGAACTAAAGAGTAAATGAAAAAAAATTTGAGAATGTCGACGACCATCCGACCCAAAGATATCTGCAAAGGTCCCAGGTGGGGGTTGATGCTGAACATGTGAACCAGCTTAAGAAAGCTAAAAAGGGAAATATTTATGCCTCATTGTACCTGATTTTCACAGTCCCAACATCAAAAGGGTTTAGGAATTTAATTTCAAACCTGAAAATCATGGCTGCACCAAACATCCCTTCCGAAATAAGCATGGGGTCGAACATATCCCAATGTTCTCGCGGATAGTAGGGATTTATTCCGTTCATCTCTTCCCTCTGTACAATTATGCAAAAGCCCATCGAATTTGTAATCAATCCTGCTTCTATTTCTTTCATAGAAATCTCCTTACTCTATCTGCTATATAACATCTCTCTTTCTCTTTGCGGCTAACCACTTACACATGATTAATTGACTTTGCTATACAGCAGCAATAAACAAAAATTATTTGTTTACAGAGATTTAAAAAAAGCTTTTTTAGAAGCCAGGGACAAGCATACTCCCCTGCGTATCCCCTCACCTTGACTATATAGAATGAAGCGGCCCTAAGCGCAATCCAGGTGACATAGAATGTATTCGTAATGAAGTCCACGACATTCCACAGATCGCTTGTGTATCCCACTATCCCATCCGTCCACAAAGCTTTTATTTCCGTCCATACCCATCCTATATGATCAAAGTTGAAGCATGACAGAGACGAGAAATAACTCATTGGAGTCAAGCAACGTGTAGGATACAATATTCGTAAATTATGTATTCCCTATAGAATAAGAATTTTTCTGACCTATAATATATAGTACAATGGCAGATTCCACAACACCGGGAAGAGCACCCCTTTCCTTATATTGCCACTCCTGCAAAATATCTTGCATCCACGAATTTCCAAACCATTCTAAAACTACGAATTCCAGTCGTTGAGATGCTGCTGCCAAGAGGACTGAATTGGGAAAACAAAGTCTATTACACTTGACTTTGTTTAAATAATTATTTATTTTCCTGGATGTACTCGGTATATGGACATTATTACCGTCTACATTTACCCGATACGTTACAATACTAATGAATCATTTTTTTCGTTTAATTATTACCAAGATTCTGCTAGTAGATACAAATTCAAAACTTTCCAATGCAACTTCTACTTTTTCTTTTCAACGGCCCCTTGCACGAACTTACTCAGAAAGAAGACGTAAGAGCTGGAGTGGGAAATGAACTTCACAAACGGTTTTTTCACAAACTTTCCCCTCTCGGAATTGGGACTTATCATGTAGCACATGGAGTTGAGGGGAAAAGACATGCCTAAATTGATTACGCTTAAAACCTGCACAGCACAAGATCTCAACTGTATAGTAATCCCAATATCAAACTTAAGATCTCCTGCATCTTCCCTTTATCATAATATCCGAAACTATTCTAGTCAAATAGCACTATCACTCGTAATAATCTATTTGGAAGAGCTCGATAAATATTCAAAATATTAGAAACTAGCCATTGTACAGGGGCGCCGTAACACTAGCGATATAATGATTTTCAGATGAAATATCAGTTTAGTTTAGTCTACGAGTAATTGATTTACCTGGAAAAATGTTCAAAAAGCGGATTCATTTTGTGGTGTAGATCCAACGGTCACAAAATGGAACTATTCTCAATATAATTACCTACATGCATACAATGAATCAGTGCAATGACAACGGCCTATTTATACTTACATATGTATGTGCCATGACAGGCTGAGGAATGCATTGAGCAGTTACTAATGAAATTCTATATATATGTAACTATACACGTATACACAAATGATATATTACGAATGTAAAAAATAAAACATTAATAAAAACGTGAATTATTTGTGGGACTGATGAAATCAACAATAGCAACTTGCTTTCTCTATATATGTATGTATACGTGCATGTATGCAGATACAAAACTCAAGGCCAAGGAAAGCGTGGGAGGGGGAAAAGAGATCTTCATCAGCATTTCTAGAAGCGCAAAAGCAAATGTTGACTTCATCGTACCAAGTTTTAGCGCAAATTTGTATTTCTATCTGATTTAAAATGTATAATTTATACACACAATAGATGCACTTGTATTTCTTTATGAAAAGTAAACGAGAAAAGATGGCAGGGAGAGCCGTTCAGACCTGTGACAACAAAGTTTTACGCCGAAAGCCTGGAAGGCCTTCGTACCACATGGCGGCCAGTAGTTGTTGCACAGATGGATGAGCAACAAACTGAAAGTTCAAAGTCAACAAAATATAGGAATTAATGCAAGAAAAACTGGAATGACTCACGCTTTAGGTAGGAATAAGAAGTAAAAGAGAATATGATTTTTCTTCTGAAAGAAATCTCGGTTTCAAATATGAATCTATATACGGTCAGTTATCAGTAGGACAAAGTTTTGCCAAGGCATGAGGCGGAGAAAATAGTGATGCTTACTTTTTTCTGTTTATACTTAATGGCAAGTTTGAGCCGATCTAACCGCTGTTTCTCCCCAGGTTCCCAACCTTCATCGTCCTCCTCATCTTTCGTTGCCCGATGATTCAAAAGAGTCTGCAATTCCATGGAGGTTCTTGCGTGACCCAGGAGTGTGGTTGCAAAGTCCTGACACTGCGAACGCAGTTCCTGCCCAAGACAAATACTATAGTAGTAAAAACTTTTATTCACCTTTCCACGTATTTTAATCGCAAGAGCCTGCACGAACTACATTAGTAATATGTATTTCATTTTTTTCACATGGTATTCGGGCAACATGTGACACAATCCTGTGTAGCAACTCCTTGCACATGAATACTTCTTCATACTTTTTTTTCTTTACGTAAGAAATACTTTCTCTGCGTCAAAGGAAAAGCGGGATGACATGGAATGCCGAAGTTATTATTGCGCAATTTAATTTAAGAACACGAAACTATTTTTAGTACTATTAACCCCTCCAATTCTTCTGGCTTCAAACCATCGGCTCACGGCCAGTCAGCTGAGCTGGGGGAATCACTCATTTTTTGTTTGAAGCCATTCACATTGACGAAAAACTCCCACTACTAGACAACGCATGGTCTATTTTACTTTCACTAAATGGACCATCAAACAATATTTGTAACCCAAGACAAAATCCTTGTTTTCTTGGGTCATTCATCAATACGGCCTGAATGAATTGTGGTTGCGTGGGGAAAGTGTGCTTGTGTAATTATATGAACTTACCTACGTCAAAAGCAATTTCCGTGAGAGTTAGTTTACAGTGAGGACGTACGGATTGGTTACCTTCACCTGCATATTACCCACTTCCTCTGACGCTGTTTCATTATTATATTTTTTTATTATTTGTATTTTTATAATTCAATTAAGTCCTTCCGGGAACTAATTGGGTTACTGAGTACGAATAAAAATTCAAGTCATAAGCAAAGGCAAGTAATGAAGAAGGTCCGTACTATTTGGAAGCAATGAAGCGCGGAGTTGGTAGCTACAGGTTGAAGACTCAAAGCCAATATTAGCATAAAAGAGTGGATTTTAGAAAGACGAGCAAAGATTATTAACAACATAAATCTTGACACTGTATTTTTTCTGGATAGATGCATACGCTAAACTTTCCACAAAAACAAGGGGAAATAATTACAAAAAAGTTTCCACCAAACTTCTATGTTATGAACGTTGGTTGGGACTTTTTTTTTGACGGAGAGAGCTACTAGTGTGAGTTCATTCTTTGGGGGCTACATGAGCATCGGATGTAAAATGTATGTAAGTCATGCTGCGGGAGAGGGTGAGCAAGAGAGTTACTCTGATTTACTTTCTCCTATGCTAAGTTCTCATTCTTTCTGGTGTTTTCTTTGTTGCTTTTTACAAAGATAAACTTCCAGACACACAATGCTTTTATTCTTTCCTAATGTACGGTGGACTGCACTTTCTCTGACAACCTAAGAGTATTTACTTGGTTATGGACGTGTATTGTAAAATCTTGTACTGGGAAGAAAAAAAATTAATCTGACCTCAAGGAAGGCTCTCCTCTCTCCCTTGGTTGTTATATCAAATAAAGGGGTAGGCGAAAAAATGTACCACGTAAAAAAAAGTTCCATCAAATGGTATGACCATCGTAATCATATATACTCCCACATGAACACTTAAAACTCCTTCCAGGCTTTATCTTACGAGAACCTCGCGTATTAACTTAATGATCTCCTACGAATGTTTCTACTTCCCTACGAGCTCAAGAGAAAGGGGAGTCTAGGAGGGCTAGCAACACGTCTTCTCCCCTTTATCCATTATGTGAAGTAAGCTCCTTCCTTTGCTCTACCACCACGTTCCTTGCTCAAATCATATATACTTGCATACGTCACGAGGGGGTGAAAGGATTTCAATGAAAACTTTCTTTTTCAATGGAGCCATACACTCACATTTATGGCGGTTGGACTCTCTTATCACGATGCCGGCTCAACTTTCATTGAGAATTTTAGCATTTGTTTACTCTTTTTATACATTTGCTGTATCATTTTATTCTCGTTATTTAAAACCGGGACATTGTAGGACTTACCTTAACCTACATGTATACAACTCAATACAATTTACTTTGTTATGAGGATCGAAATCATGAATGGGCTCAATGTTTACATTTTTACCTGGAGAAAACTCCCCCTCGTAAGATTTTAGACTAATCGGCATAATTACAGATATGTACGTAAAAGAGGTAATATCACAATTCCTGGGGGTTTTACTTGGAAATATTGGAAAGATTGAGTTTCAAATAAATAGGCAGGGAGTCCAATTTTCTCTTGGCACACTTTTCCGGGGCCAAAAAGATTCAGTGAGAGTAATAAAAGCCCTTAAGTCCATGGAACAATGACCATAGTGAGGATGTGTGAAAGCTTTAATACAAAAAAAGCCCTAAGCGTGTACAGAATAAGTAGAATGTAAGAAGGGAAACATCTTACGGACAATATTATAGTCCTGACGAGGCATGATGGCAGGCAAGCACATGTCATGACACATTTCTTGGTCTCTTATCAGAGACACCAGCCAGTGCATGCAACGGCCGTGTGACATCCAATTGTGCACACGCCTCCAGTTACGAACTGCCCGAATAGAATTATATAGAACACTATTTACAGAGCATGTTGAAGGTTACAAGAACCAAACACATTACGTTTGTTTACCCCCAAAAAAATCCATCCCTTTGTCACATTGGGAAAGGTAAGGCTGGATAAAAAATGAAGCAATGACAGAACCAGCAAGTGAAATTCACAGATCGAGTGGATTCCCGCAACGCCCACTGCGAATGGATCACTCGGTTAAATGCCAAAGATTTATACTAAAGCCTTCCCCCGGAAGAATTACCCGGGAGAAGACCTTTCAGTGATGCTCAGGTAACGTATGACGTTGCGTTCATTTATATTTCACAGAATTGTGTCGAAAGAGGGGAATAAATGGGAAATCAGGACGCTTTACATATTACACGTCCTGCATACACAAGTAAAAAGCTACATTTGCTCAATTCTATAAAGGGAAAGAAAGTAGTCTTTTGATTACACGAGTAGGAGCATCCCTCGAGATGAAGCAGTAAGGTAATAGGAACGGCTGACATTCCCTTTTGATTCACACATATGAATGTCTGTACAACACATAGCTTTGTTTTGAAAAAAACGTACTCCGTCCTCTTGATACGAAAATTTCAGTAAAGTTATTCAAATAACTCCTCAGACTTCGAATTTTTTTTCTATTACCAATGCATTTCTATTACATGTAGAATTGTATTCCACTCCACCTACGTTCTCAAAAGAAAAAGTACACCTTCGTTTCGCTTACAATATCCCACTTGATTTTTGCATTTCATGTTTACATCAAGAACTTGTCCTGCTCTTGAACCCACATACGAGTAAACACGGGATATTGTGGCGTAGTTGGGGACGTGATAAATTGAGTGAAAGCAAGGAAACGACGACGAAGAAAGCAACCCCAACTCCTACCTCAGTGTCTGTTTGCTTCCTTTGGTGTTTACCGCTGCATCAATATGCACTAACAAATGTCACTTACATAGGTCGTACTTCTATCCCATTATTTCTGGCAATGGGATTTTACCTTGGAACTTTTGGGGTGTAAAATGGATTTCACATTTGTTATAGTCAACGATCACGTCCAACAAGTCGCTTTTTGCATTGGAGTAGGTTAAAAAACATTGCATACACAAACAATATGTATAGATAGAATAGATACATGCTCCACAATGTGGTGAAAGGTTGACCCAAATCAATTGTAAAGACATAACATAACCTTTCACAGGGGATGTGGTTTCTACTGCCCCCTCACAAATCCTCTTTTTCTGATGGTCTATATACATAGGTCTGATGAAATCACTTACATTGTAATCAGCTCGGAATTCTGCCTCGGCTTTCGCTAATCGTCGTAATTCCCATGAAAGTTCAAATGCCGTCAAGAATGGATCCTTCGACGACAGACAAATCAATGAAGGACTAGCCAATGCCCGATATGCATTTATTCGAGACCTGTGTGGGAACAAAGGACAAGATCAGAAAGCATTTTGCAATGCGAATATGTTGGCATTCCGTCAATGGTCAAATTCTATACAAACAAATAATATCCTAGCGCTGTACTTCCACACAAAACAACGATATTATTTGTTCTACAGCAAAACCCACACATGTACATACATACGTACACACACATGTACCTATTCACCTATACCAAAAGTGTTCCACACTTTGTATTTGTCAACCTATTAAACTTGAAATTGAATGTCACAGGGCTTGTTCCAAGGAAGGCTCATTCACAGGAATGTTATTCGCATTTTCTACTCCCATAATTTTCTTAGAATCGTTATTTAAAAGCAAATAATTTATTTTCTTTCTCTTGCTGTGCCCTCTGCAGTGGACACAGCGACACATTATGGGTGAAAAGGACATCTCTTTTCAGTCTCTTTCGGAATAGAAGGACAAGTAAGGAAACACACTTTCCTTCATAGATTCTACGTACATACTATACAAGGCAATGAGAAGTTTTCATGGAATACTCACATGGAATATCGAAGGGAATCTTCCTTTGACGCTGAAACACATGCATCGCAACCACATTTAACATCATGCGGAACCGGGAGTGTTGCACCACGATCCAACAAAATTTTTATAATCTCGTAGTTGTTTTTGTGTGCCGCTAAAATAAGAGGTGTGATATCTGGAAATACAATGATTCAAGCCTCATTAATGTTATTATTATTAAATGATATTTCCTTGTGGATTTCTCCGATTTTTTAAACTTTCACTTGGAGAAAGTGAGCATACCGTTCATTAAGATTTTCTGGTTTTGGTCTTTACGGGTAGACTAAAAATATAAAAGGGTTTAATTCTACAAAAATTACTACAACATGTTTACCTGGAGTAAATTTGGCCGTGTCTCTGTCTGCCGCCTCCCAACTCTGCAAAAAATAAATGGAATACTCACACATATTTCTGTGCATAATTTCTATCACATTATGTATCATTTGAATTAGCAAAATTAACTACAGTTACATGTTAACTCCAAACAGTAAATAACCATCATCTCACCTTTCAAGCAGCTAAAGTGAAAGATAGGATGAATATATTTTCGACAGTGAATACTGAATACTGATACACGTGCAGGTGAAACGAACCAAGTCGAGATATGTATGTACAGGAATGGCGTAAGGTCACACACCATAACCTGCCTTTGGGTGTTTGGAATACCCTAACGAATTCGACGCATTTTGAATGCGAAAACAATTGAACGGGTTCGAAACTGTGGGAATTGCAAACGTCTGAAGTCACCTTTTTTTATGCCTAACTGCATGTATGTATTACATATATGCATGTAACCTCTATTCACCTTCAGAGGTGTGAGAATCGGGGAATCCGAGCAGAAAATAAATTCTTATGTATTCGTCCCGGTACAAGCATGTCTCAGAAAAGATAAAAGGAAGTTAATCGGGAGTGAAATCATTAAAATTGGGTAGACATTTACACTTTAATTAGAAAGAAACAAGTTCCCCTTTTGAGTTCCTCCACTTCCTTCCACTTGGCTGAAGACAGGACTAAATTCATCACCTTAACTTATAATTACCGCTGTCATGTGCTTCTCTTTATAAATCAATTTACACACGGGCTGCTCCGGCTACCTTTTCCTAAACTAACAAAGCTAATGTTGGTGATGCCTTCGTAGCCTTGAAGCCTTCACGCTCCTTACTAACCGCAAGTCTTTCCTTTTGTGCGGGCTTAATTGTAAGTTGAGAACGTTAGTCAGTGGAAATCAGCACGACGGAATGCTACAATCACACATAAATTTTCCACTATTAGACTTCAAACATATTGTCACGGATTGTACTAGTTCCCGACTATTTTTACAAGGCCCTGTACTAAATTCAACCTTCTGTAGAATAGCTTATTAACCTCATATTAGTGAATCAGCAACAGGAATTATGCGCACTTTTTTCTTGTATTTGAGCTACGAAACTCTTCTGGCCCACTTATTAAATCAGTATAGGTCTGGATGAATGCAGACAGTAGAACAGGCTTTCTGACCGTGTGGGCGAAGCCATACATAAGATAAAATCTGACAAGCTTACTGGGTGAAGAGAGAAATAATTTCATACATTTATGAAACACTTTTCACTCCCTCACTGCTCCTGAGTTAACATTTTTGTCTCGGTTTCGGTTTTATTCACCATCCCCAGCAATTCTATACACATATTTTTACTTCCGAAATCCTGGTTAGCATAATTGTCAAAATTTAACATAGCGTTAGTATGAAACACATTTAGAATTTACCATTCATAAGCTTCTGCGATTCACTACTGTAAACTTGCTTCATTAATAATCGTAAACGATTGATGGAACAAATATACTCGGGTTTTTACTGTATAAATTGCTGTTTTCCTTAGACATTTTATCCATAATTTTTTTACTTTATCTGAATAGTTTAACTGAAACACATTTACAAATAATTTCCACATTTGTTTCTATATCATGTCTTGTTTAGAAGACTCCCATGCATTTCCGTGCAGCTGGTGAAAGTCGTGTGGAAAGCGCTAATGACTGATTAAAAAGTGATGAAATGTTGAATACAGGAGGATAATAAAAGGAGAACTTCATAATATCCACTTACGTATGTACATATGTACCTTTTTGCGGTGGGAAATTACATTTTGTATTTTTTCTCTTTTTGAAACCCTTTCTTGACTGATGCTGCAGGCTCTGAAACTATCCTATTAGTCCCCTACCACAACAACATCAAGGTGCGGGGAATCTCCTGGGACAATCATAACGAATCAACAGCCACTGCAAATGCACCGAATATGCCTGTGGTGAATACTACTGAATATTTTCTGGACATTAACATAAAGGCGGCTTTCATAAGCGGCTTGTTTTTACTCCATTCCGCCCATTTTTTAAATTGTTTTGCAAAATCCACACACTGTATGCTCCAAATACGGCGTTGCAGTAGGCGAGAGAAAGAAAATGCATGCAAAAATGTCAATTGCTCTACTTTGGCTCTTGCACGAATTCCCTCACTCTATCTTTGCAATATTACTTGTTGTTTAACTAAATAGAAATTCAGATTTGCATTTTTACATCAGCTTGGCTCTTCCCAGGCATAATCAAGTCTCTGATATGCCCTAAACTCTTATGGTTTTATCCATTCCCCAACTACAAAGGTAATGTGAACCTTCGTTTCTCACTTTCCCCCACGAACTTCATCCCACAACTTTCCCTCGCCCCCACCGATGCATTGGTTCACCGGTGGCAGACGAAAAGCCTACGAAGTGCATGCTGGGAGCTTTATTGTGTCTCAAAAAGTGCTCAAGAAGGCCAGGACATGACGAAGACAGAATTTCAGTAAATAGTTTTTGCTTAAGTTCTCACTATTTACGATCTTGAGACACTTACGTAAGGAGTTCCCACAATATGATGAAGTTCCTCCCACTCCAAAAGAAGTTCCACTGACTCCACGTACTCTTCCTTTATAGCATGCAGGAGGGCATCCTGTGAAAGGAAAGAAGTAAAAAAAAAACAGACACAGTGAGAACGTTACTACAAACTTGTGCAAGTTTTACTTTATTTTGTCGTACACACTGGAATGCCTTGTAAAAACATGGCTGCCCTTGGTTAAAACAAAAACTTGTACATTGCCGAAATCAATTTAGGAAAAGCGTGTAGCATTTATGCTGGCTCCTCAACTCCTCACTGTGGACATTAAGCGGAAGCGGAGGAAGCCAGCATAATTGAGGTTGTCCCATATCTATATATTAGTATATAATTTGTATACCAAAAACATAAATTGAAAAAAAAATCATTAAAAAATATATAAAAAAACATAATGAAGTTTTAAAACGACACGCTCATATGCGTTTTTACAATGACGTAAATCCCACTTTTGAGACGTGGGGATCCCAAATGTAATTATTGATTTTAATAGCTTATACATTCACCTGACTAGGACAACCTTTTTCGAGACTCGGATAAAACTTTTCCGTCGTATCTTCCCCCTGTGACGTTTTTTAGGTGCGACGAGAGTTGGAGAAATGGGAATAAAAAATGCGCTTCACCCCGGTAGGTGAATAAATTACAAAAACAGAGTCGACATGTACATACCTTGACTTTGACGCCTTCAGTCAGAAGCAATTGAATGAGGTCGAAGTTTTCGTTCTCTATCGCCATAATGAGTGCCGAACGACCAAGTGGGTCAACGCAGTCCAATGACAAAATCTCAGGTTGTCCTTTGTGTGAGTCGATGAGTCTATCAAGTTTCAAAGAATAAATTATTATGCATGCTTGATCTTTAAATGTTTTTTAGCCCTCTCTTTCTCTCAATTCTATCATTCACTATGCAAAACTGAGCGAATGGGCGAAATGTAAATGATTGTAAATGTCATAATTTGTTCCAATAAATGTCAAAGTTACACACGTATACATATGTATATATGTACATGCCCCTTCATTTATTTCAGGACGGAACATCCATTAAATTCTTGTTCCTCCCTGTTATTACGAATTAATACGCAAAAATGATTTCCTTAGCCCAGGCGTGCTCGCATGTAAAACTAGATATATTTACTCTGCCAATTGTAAGGGTGTACTATGCATATGCGATTAGGATGCATTTAAAGGCTCTTCGATCACTTTACTATTAGCTTATATAGTATAAACATAGGAGGGGACAATTAAATCAATGATGATGGAAAGCAATCATAAAATTTTGCCACAATTTCCCCTTTTTTATCGTGTTAATTTATGGGAATTACTTCGATATCAAGAGACCGCGACAACAGGATGAGAATCTGTGCTATTTATATTCAAGCTTTAAAAATTCATTTAAAGCTAGGAAATTGCTTGAAATCTGATTATGCATTCGAGGTAGAATAAATGATTTAAAAATATGAGACAACGCTCACAATTCGTGGTAAGCCACATTCCCCGACATTTTTTCTTGGACTTTCTATTAATAGATATTGATTGAGTATATATAATGAAGAAATTGTATCTGCAAGATTCAAGAGGAGAAATTGGAAAGGAAATTACAGTCCTTGAGCAAGAAATATTCTCTGTGAATGATCATCATGTGAAAAAATAAATTCATTAGTATTTACCCAATTGTGAGATTATGTACGTATTCAAGTTGAGATGAGGACCTTTCTCTCTCTGTCTCGGGAAACCCCGCATATATGTACCTATGCATAGGAAAAGGGAGAAAGCTCTGACTGACCTTTTACAACTTGCAACATCCCCTCGCTCCACAAGTAGGAGAAATCGTTTCTCTTCGGTCGTTAAAGCCCCTCCATCAACCAGTTCTTGGGGGAGAACTGAGTCACCTTCACTCTCCAGACTGGAGTTGGAAAGAAGAATTTCCCTGGATCCCATTTTAGAATTCATTTCTCCCTCCCTTTGATGTTTCCGTCCTTCTCCCAGTAAAATAACTTGAAATTCAGTTTTGTAAACCACAAATTGAATTGGTTAATCTGATGAGAGTTATTAGGAATCCATAACCTGGCCCACTGGTTCACCGAGCAGGACAGCTTTTTTTAATTTTCCCTACCATTTCTTATTATATGAAATCTTCACGAATATGTATATGTTCGGAATGATACAAAAACATTTAGAAGTTCCCCAAAACTACCTTCTTTCCAGCTCGAAATGCTATTGCAAAATAACTTGGAAGCTCCTAGTGTACAGGAAGTATGTCTCCCCGGACCCAGACTACCGACTGGGGCGCGCTTGGAGTACGTTTACATTTATTAATTCCTCAAGAGTGACAAGGCATAAGAGGGATGATATTTTTATCTACTGCAAAGTAGCCAAAAGAGGTCCATGTACGTAACTTGATTAATGCAGCCAAGATAGAGGCGTATGCACAGCTAAAAGATTTCTTGTAAAAATACATAATATGTATATACATATTTGATATCTTACATTCCACCAATGCCCTCCGTAAAACTGACCATTTTTGCAAATGCTGTCGCCGTGAGTAATCGTAACAAATAAGTATGTACAAACAGTTTGCAGCATTCACAAAAGCGCAAAGAGGTTTTGCATTTATTAAATATACTCATGTTTTTCCTCAGCACATGTATGCACAATACAATTGGGTGGGTAAAAGCAAAGAGAAAGCAGGGCCACGTTACTAAGAATCGGAGGGTGGCTGTGGTTGGGGCTTCCAATAACAATCCAATTATGAGGGAAGCCTTCGTAAATATTTCGAACATCTGCCCCCAATTTTGATTTATTATACGCATTCATTACTGTGTGTCATTACATCTTACTAGCTTGGTATATCCTCTTGCATAGCTATGTTTTTGTGGCATGGGAATATTATGATCCAAAAACTGCATAATCACGGGAAGGGAGAGGCTATCCAGTTTCTTTTACATGACATCCTAATTTAGTTATCCGGGGAAGCAGTAAACACACCAGTACTATGGGCCCATTGCTTTCCCGACACACATTCTAAACAAATCTCTATACAGATTTCATTTGCTCTCATAATGAAACAAATGACTAAAACGACCTTGCCACTCACTCTTAAAATTCTTGAACTGCATTTATTATTGTATTTTTAAATTATTACAGACAAATTCAGGTTGTCTCACCTTATAAATTGCAATGGCAGTTAAGACTTTCTCCAGAGTAGCTCAGATAGATGCGAATGTTCGTCCTTTGACAGAGTTTTGACGGAAGAACGTTAAATACATATAATACGAAGCTTCCAAACAGAAAATTGAGTAATCAATTATCTATGCATTCAGGACTCCGATAATTTTATTAGATTTACTTTCGCCCACCATCGTTTTAAATGTGCTTTCACTTAATTGTCCATTCCATAATTTTAAAGGTGTTTTCATCTTAATTGTCCATTCCATAAAAGCAACAGAGGGGTGTCTGATTTAATCAAGAATCACAGGGTCTGGGGCGAAGTGAGAACTTTTATCCTTTGCATGTGCCGAGATAAAGCATATTATGCCAATGTGTTCCGGAGCAAAAATCCCACTTTAGTTTAGCAATCTGAGTTCGTACATATCTGCCTTGCCACGCGCATCCCCCTTAGATATAAAGAAATTGTAGCAACTTTCACTTGTCGGGAGAACTACTCGTGTCCATATATGATGTCCACCAGTAATTTTCCAATAGACGTCATCATTAAAAAAAATTCGGGGACTACCATCAACGTTAAAGTAATTTTTTCTGCGTGAAAGAAAGAAAAAAAAGGCCATCTGCCATTTTTTTAAATCTCCATGCCAAAGCTCAGTGACAGGAATGAAAACGTGGTCGTGGGCGTAGCAAATCCTATATACTTAAAGACACATTACTCCTCTCATGGAGTGGATGAACAATTTAAACTGGAGAGACTCTTGAGCAGATTACACTGCACGTCGCATTAGACGAGAATAGAAAGCTCCTTTCTCCTAGTACTTCTATGGGGAGGAAATTCAACTAAAAATCCCGGCTATGACGTCCAAGTTGATTCTTTCCCTTCTACTGTTAGTCCTTACGTGTTTGAGCCCACGTTTTTTTTATCTATACGCATGAGAAGAGAGGGTTGGAGGAATGTCTAGAAACATGGAGGTTGGTACCTGTTTCTGTCCAGATCATGGGGTTGTTTTTGCGCTCTTTCTGCATACGTTAGATACTGACATGGAGCACTAGACTTTCAAATGTAATATGTATGTAACTATGCACTAGTTGCGATATGCGTATAACTTGCCATTTAAGGAACAAGTTAATGGAGGACGGAAATGGAAGGCACCAGCCCCAATCCGAAGAGATTTCTAGGGTACATAATAAAAAAAAAGGGGGAACAGGGGAAGTCATCGGGCCTAGAACCAAGTGCTTCTAGAGGAGTTGGTGGAAAGGGCGCAGGGCTAAGTGAAATTGTATAAAGTTGGAGGCAGCCGAACTTGTGTCCCTCACAGTGACTTCTCCTGGCAGACCGTCTTTGTCACCGTCGTCCTTTGCACAAGAACTACTCAAGGCAACCTCCGGAGGAAGAAGGCAAGTGGTTGACGGGGGAAGATTTTTAGGTACATTTTCCGATTTGACACACCACTACTTTACCGGAAATTATTTCTCGCTGGGGGTGCAAAGACTGCAAACTTTGTCATTTTTCATTCCATCTTTTTCTGAAAAAAACATCACAATATCTTGGTTTTCAATTTCTCACTACTTTTGGGCAAAATCAGAGCTTTTGCAATTCATAGGAATAGGCCAATAAAATTGCAGAGTAAGCAAATTACCACAACTGTTTGGAAGGGACTCCAGCCGCACCTGTAGCTCCTTTGGGTTGAGCTTCTATTTTGGAGGTAGAACATATTACCTTGGTAGTTTCTTGTGTCCGAAATTTCTTCTGCATCTGTTCAAGTAAGTTAAATCTTCCCATTGGTATATCACAATTTTTTATTGGCTAACAGCATCCCTTCTCATTCCCTTGCGGCTTCCTTGTACAAACTTTGTGTATTTAACGCACCGCATGTTTATCTGTATAATACAAACCGCAAAACTCGTGGCAACTCCAAAAAGTTGCGAGATTCTTTGAGTGTATACGTAAGATGATATTTGAGTCGCTAAAATTATATTGCACACAAACAAGATGCATTCTAAGGGCAAATGGTGGTGGTAAAAAGGAGTGAAAATACGAGCAACCTTTCCCAGAAAAGTTGTCGAGGAGAGGGAACATTATAGAAAAATATATTCAGGAATTTCAATTTCTAACTCAACTTTCACTCTTGGTAAAATCCGAACTTGTGACCGATACACACGTTCACTAGAAATAGCAGATCCTCTAGTTTTCTTTGGCCACAAAGACGAGAGAATCTGTCAAAGTATGTATGTATATATATCATTCAAGTCACATTATTCAATTCGTTTCCCACACCCACCTTGCACGCACTTGACCATCCCAGACATTTCCCCATCCGGTGAATGCTACGCAAATATTCTCACATGATTGGTATATTTTAATCTGATACAAGGGTGGTTTCCTTGCAAACATCATTTTCTGACAAATACTAACCCTTTCCCTATCCCAATCCCTCAAGGGTGTCATCCTGTCATAAGCATTTGTGTAGTGTTTGTGGATGCTACTCAATCCCTCCTTCAACCCAGACTTTGGAGTGGCTTCTTCCGCTATCCGTGTGTAAATACCACGTTTCAAGTGTCTTCAAACATTTCAACAATGTAATTAAGTCGGTATCTTCCCCTTTGATAAAAAAAATTAGTTTCACACTTTCACCAACGGCCTGAACAATTCTGTACGCTTGCATTCGCCGAACAAGTTGCATATAGTCTCTTCCTATTAGTAAATGTTGGTTCTAATGGTAAGCTTACTGCATCATTTCGTGTAATCAGCGATTTTAAGGATTTGTAATAATTGTGTCAAATTGAAATGTTATATTATTATCCCCTGCTCCAACATTCATTCACCTCTTTTCACTTAGAGGTTCATATACGAAAACGTATTTCAGAGCGCACTTACTGCATGTACAGTGAAAGTAGTAGAAAGTAGCCTCATTCACTGTGAAAAAAATGATAAGCTCGCAAAATCCTTACGACGTCCATTGATGCACTTCATTATCCCTCATGAAGACGAGAAGCTTTCCTGTGTTTCCTTCTTCCCCATTTCTTTTGAGCAGTCTAATAATTATCGAGCAAGTCCGAGGGATGCTGTGGAAAGGGGGAAGAGGATCAGACAAGCTGAGTAGCATTGGCAAGATTTGGTCTGGGAAGCATTAGGTGACATATCTATATACAGAAAGAAGCATAAAAGGGAATAGAGAATTAATTCTTGTATAGAAATTTGGGGAAGGCATGCAATCCAGAAGGGAAAGCTGCCGACACGAAACTTTCTTTTACTTTGTTCCGCTGCCGTGAAAGGGATTGTTGCTACTATTTCTGTAGTTATACTCAGTATGTAGGTGTCTGTATGAGGGAGATGAGCCTGATAGTGGACGGAGCATGTACGGAGGATTATCAGTGGAAGCTATCACACATTTAAGAAAGTAATTCATGTTTCATCTCATTAAGCTCCCAGCTTCCTCACACGCTGACGTTGTTGTAACTTGACCCCAACAACTAGGGTTGCAAAGTCTTAGGCGGGAAGCATTTTACAGCGTCTGATTCTCATCACATTCGTCATTTATGACGGGGGTGCGTACGCGGAAGGAAGAATGCAGGAGGAATTAATTGCTTGTCATCTTAATAGCAAGTACTTAAAAAAAAGACAAGAATGAACGACTTTGCAAATTGGTTCATGCAAAAATAAATAAAGTCCTGTATCATCCAGGAAACTTTCCTTTTAGTTGTTTCTCAGGAAAAGTATGAAGGGATGCATTCGTTGGAATCATTTTAGACTTGAACTTTCCATCCCCATAAAATTACATGCACTCCTCCGACTTTGAATTAACGTATAACTATGATGTTTTTTGTAAACAAATTCTCCGCATCGGCGAGATGAAAAGTAAATTAAAATACAACGTACTTGATTATAGCTGCAAAGGAAAAAAGGTGGATTATGAAACTCTTCCTGCATTGGGCTAGTCACTATGAAATATCCAAGGTGAGGCTGGTAATTAAATGTCACCAACATTAGTGGTGGCATTCTCCTTTGAGCTTGTTTACAGGACGTCTTTTTTATACATTGGCGCTGAAAATTTGTAAACAACCCACAGCTTTGTAGCAAACTTGAAAAAAGTCGCCTGGTGTGCCAGTTACGCGTTAAGTTTCTTCTTGTTTTTCCGAGGAACTTGGTATACATATTCCACCTGTATACGAAAGGGATTTTTAGTATTTTTTGCAAATATTTACACAGGATATCCTACAGCTTTCACCAAGAGTGTCGATGGTCAAGATAAGTTGACTATAGATTGTCATTCTACGGAATAGAAGTAGCGTCTTAGGATTAGAATCAAAACTGAAAAAATACTGGCACGCAGGCAGTGTCATATAATGGGTAGGAGCAAAGCTGAAATTGCCCTAGCGTGTATATGTGATTGTCATCGCAGACGTCAGCAGTTGGAGCAAAATTTGATGTCAAAAACAAGGGTAAAACCGATGGGGAACTGACCTTTAGTATTTGTATTCTTTTTTAAGCAAAAATACTCTAATGTCAAATGGTGGCTCTAAACCAAGTTACGAAGCATGAAATTGTCCAACTGCAATCGGTTCATTTATATGTATTGCGTTTGATGTCGTCAGAACTGGTAAACTTGATCTCTTGATGTCATTTGGGTAACCGCTGACAACATTCGTGTATGAGATACATTATTTATATGTCAACGGACTCTGAAATGCAGACCCCTTTCCTTGTATAGTATTAACGTGAAAAGCATGCCACAGACATAAAATCCACTTGTGTCATCAACGTTTTCAGAATACTGTGAAATGGACAGGGACTATGTTGAAAGCTTTATCTTATTGCAAGATGACATTATCTACACTATAGGCCAAGCATTTCAAAGGCAAGAAGACAAAAATACTTTTCTGACTAAATAATTGTCTTCTCTGATGAAGTTTTATGTTTGAAATAAACCGAATACGTACGGTACAAAGAGAAAGCACTTATGCAAAGGTGAATGTAGTACATATGTACATACATAGATCAGTCGTCAATCCTTCTGAGTCGCAATCCCGACTTTTAAAATAAGCAGTGAATATAATTAGTTCCGTTTTTTTCGGTTTTCTCGCGGAGCTACAAATTGACTTCGTTTTGACACCCTTTTGTGAGTAAAAGTACCCGCAGTCATTATTTTCTGGCCTTTCGGCATCCTACTCACCTTTGACATAGTAGGACAAAATGTATCTGCGTAGTTTATGACATCTGCGCAAAACTTTTCTGTGCCTGACAACTGACGAGGAATTTACTAGACCTTGAAAACACCATTAAAACCACAAAACTAAAATTCTCAAACGAGAGCGAAATTCACAGGTTTTTGAAGCATAATTCATGCACGCCTGTCTTATAGAATCAGTATTATTTTGAATGTAATGCACATACGGGTAGTACATTGTGCTCACAGTATAGAGTGATGTAACAATATGCATACCACCAAGCAGAAGTCCCAATTATACGTCAAACCAAATTATTACAGTAACAGCATGTGCGTTATTTCTTGACGAAACATCCGTTCGAGTTACACTTTTTCTAACAATAAGAATGTAGGCTTTTTTAATGTGTCGCCCACGTCTTTACACATTTCTTGTAGTCACGAAACAACAGAAAGAAAGTACTAACGAAGAACCTCATTTGTGTGGAGGAGTATTGATTTTATGCATCATTTCCAGCCCACAACCAAATGAGATCCCAAACAATAATTGGTGTGCGATGAGGTGGGTGGTGGCAATACTTCGTGCTTTTCCGAGTTTTCCAGTCATTTTCAACGAATGACGCCCAGAATGTTGTTACCAGAATGAGATGGAAGATTCTCCGTGAAATTTTACTTAGTTTTTTTTTCTCTCTCTAAATTAAATTGTATCTGCGACTTTCCCCTGGAGTAGGTGGGATGAGTTGATCTCATCTCACAAATCAAATCACAGAAATAATAATTTCTAGATTATTGAGAGAAGTCGGCATTGTTACATTTGGTGGCTCTGAGTCTCTCTCACAGACGACGTCACATGCAGTTTCTTGATTATGCAGAGGGAAGGTCCACGGGTATACGCCAGTGATTTCAGGGACTAAAATGTAATTCCTAGAGATTATGTGAGAGATAATTTACCCACGTCAGGAAGGATTTACCCCAGTATGTGTATTAATCCCAACGCGCAGGAATAATAAATACATTATAAAGTGTCCTGGGTAAAATTTAAGTCCCTTGTGAACCAGCATTACGTAGAGTGCTGAAGGTACTCATATTTTTCTTGTAGAAAAGACTTGTACAATAATTAGGTCCAAAATATGATTTACCGGATTTCATTTTGGAGAGGAAATCTGTGGGATTTCCGGCTCTTGTTACATTAGCGTCATTACCGTCGCCGAACTTTACCGCAGGGACAAGGCTAACGCATGGAAAAAAACTCGCATTAGTCCTATCCTCAGAAATTTTCTCTTGAGATAACAATTTCCGCCACCTTCTCTAGATTCTCCTTTCACTGGTGAGTTTCACTTGCGGGATTTATGCCTCCTTCCTCCAAAAAGCTCTGCAAAAGCGGAAGTCATCTTTAAGGATAGACATTTCCCGAGATTTTGAATACATATTTGTACAATCACATTTCCGCAACGACCATTACATTTGCCCAAGAGGGGCAGTTCGCCCTTTTGAAATATTCAAAGTAAATTTGCCTGATTACAAACATGCCATACTTGTGCTTCGGCCTCCTTTTTTGCTGCTGACATGTATTTAAATCACTTTGCTTTTAAACCCTTCATAATTATTTATAAAGCCTTAGTTTCTTCCAGCATACTTTTTAAATGCTCTTTCTCCGTCGAAGTTCATATTTCAATTTTGCTCCCTTCCGGTGAAAATACTTGTCTGGTGCAGCAAGATAAAAAAAACTAATAACGTTGAATCTTGTGGAATAAAACTGGAATCTAAAATGGTGCTGTCCACAATAATGTAAATGAATTAAAATATGTCATATTATTTCTGTACTTAAAAGTACAAGATTGAAGACAATGCGTATCACAGAGATGGTCACCATCAGCTTAGCAACGGTCCTCCTTGCAATCATCATCCCAACTGACGCTCTTCAAGCGGAATCCACAACGAATGAGAAACAAAACCGACATGTTCGAGCGATTGAAGCCGCCTCTGCACAACCTCAGCAACAGCAAGGAGCAGAGCAACAGGAGTCACAATCGGGTTTCATCCGCTCCGGAGAAACGGACTTCATGGATGAGCCCTTGAAATTGGCTGTTGGTGATCAACGACTCTCTCGCCTCATGACACCGGTCTCATTGGATAGAAATCGCTACTTCTTTCCGACGAGTGACTTGTTCTCGGGTCGTTTGGGTGGGAGATGGCTTCAAGGGTCGGTGTACCCCCGGGTTGGGAAGGCCGACAGCAATTTCATTCGATTTGGAAGGTCATTCGGAGCGCCTAATATCAAAAAGAATAACTTCATTCGTCTTGGTCGTGAAAATCCCCGCCAAACTAATTTCATTCGTCTGGGGCGTAGTGGACCATGGGATAGTTCAGAAAGATTTTTCCCAAAGATTGGATTCTTCCCCGACTACTATTCCATGGGATCCCATTGGTCTCGACCTAAAGATCTCGCCCTCAACCATGACATCCCCACATATGACGATGGTTATAATTAAAAGCCTGATATATAGTTGTTGTGCTTAACCATTTTCAAAAAACGCAGTTATAAGTAGCAAATTGTGTAAATGTAAACACCAAAAACATTTAGCCAAAAAAAATTGAAATGTAACAACTGCAAAAACAAATTGTTTGCTCCAGTAGTTTTGTTTTAAAATAATAATGTAGGGGGTTGTTTACATGTTGAAAAAAAGCTGAAGAAAGTACTTTGAAGGATTCTTTTATATTCAGCGTGGATATTTTCTTGACCACCATAAAAAAGCATTTTTATTTTATTGTTGTAGCCTCTATTACTACAAACTGAAAATATGTAATCTTAATACTATTCTACAAATATTATGCATTTTTGCTGTTGCAGTGTCATACATAGTGTCATTGAAGACCTTAAATATATAGGTATAAACACTTATTGTATTGTGTGACGTACGTCAAAAAAACACATGAGACTTTCCCCGTTATACTTTCTTGTCTTTGCATCCGGAAATTACTATATACTATACTAACTTTGTAAAATGTATTAAGAAAATACATCTAAAAACACCACCCCTAAGAAAAAAATTCGACACAAAAGGTCT
This sequence comes from Disparrhopalites patrizii, assembly GCA_034698585.1. NCBI lineage: Eukaryota > Metazoa > Arthropoda > Collembola > Symphypleona > Sminthuridae > Disparrhopalites > Disparrhopalites patrizii. Next base: position 60,090 of record JAQGBT010000106.1, read on the forward strand.
AACTGGGGGGAGTGCGAAAGATGTCAACTTTCCTGTGTAAATAAATGCCATTTATATAGTGTAGTCAGAGTTTTAGGGGGCATAATCCCATCTTGCTCTTTTATTGCTGAAAAAAAATGAAAACTATAATACGAAGCAGTCAACAAGTAGTAGTCGCCGTGTATTCCTTCATAATAGAACGTACACATCAAAGTGCATAAACATTACTCAGCTTTCAAAATATATATATATATATTACACCACGTATTTTTAGTCCACTGAATAAAAGCAAGCGAAAATAAAGATTATGTCCTCCAGTACCTACAGATTACTTGTTGCTAAACCATTTTATTCATATTCTTACAACCACAATCATACTACTATATTCTATAAGTTTTGTCGCAATAATGTTCATAACTTTTAATCTTAGATTTTATCCACCGGCACCGGCTTTAAAACCTATGAATGACATACAAAAATATTTACTGCCCTCAGCCCTCACCAACTTCTGAAATTTGACGAGCTGAGCTTGACGTTACAAATTATTTCAGAAATTTAACTAGTACAAGCCAGATTAATCACAATGCTTCATAAAACCTGGTAAATCTTATCCTCTAAAAATTACAACTCAGAACCAGCTTCCTCCCATTGCTTTCACTTCGTTGCTTACCCGTGTGAACTGACTGGGCAAGCGTAGGGATCCTCCCGGGAGGAATCCAAACGTAAGGAAATTGGCCGAAAAGTCCTTCCCCCGGAAGGATGCTTTTGGAGTCTTTTCGGAGGGATCATTTTTGTATAAGCGCGTCAAAGAAAAAAAAATCCCTTAAGGGCAAGTCCTCTCAAGAGTTACCTCAAAGGATCCCTCCCGTGAGAATCCTCTTGCCGGGAATCCATTTTCGTTACATTTGTTCTTTTCAATTTTGACGAGCAGTCACAGCCTCGCAAATTTCCCAATTTTTGAATTCTAAATATTCTAAAACCATGGCAGTGGAATGACAAGAAATGCAGAAACTATCGGGCTATCCAAAGTGCTACACTATCCTTTTAGTGTATTTGGATTGAATAAAAAATATGAAACAACAACCAACACATATCCAACTTTCTCTCCTTTCACCGGCATATTGAAAGCTATTCAGCAGAGCGTCTTTGCGTGGGAAAAAACTCTGCCTCCAGCAAACGGGGCACTTTGAGACAAATCTCATGCAGTCCTCACGTGCTTAGCAAATACCGAAAGCCCTTTCCATAAACGTTTCAAATCCTTCGTCGAAGCTTCTCGAATGCCGCTTAAAAATATATTCAAAATAATAAGTTCCCTACCTGGTTCTACGGCGAGGTAATCAAAATGGAATGTAGAGGACATTTCGCCTTGTAAAGCAAGGATTTTCCCCGGCACAGTTCTACACATCTTCTGAATACATAAAAAATGCCACAGCATCAAAAGCATGCACAAAAACCAGGACGAAAATAGACCCCAATGTCAAGTGTTTAACAAGACATTTTCAACCATTTTTATAACCAACGAACCAAAGACGTTCCTATTCCCATAATTTTTACCGGCTCTTCTCGGTTTACAGCCAGAAACCTCCGTTTAATGGTGAATAAAGTTCATCACCAAGAAGAGCATGTCAGCATTTTATTAGCCGTCTAATAAATAGCTTTTTCTAAACATAACATAATACTTTCCCTCGAAAGAGCCCAAAGAAAAAACATCATGACTAATGGTTGGGATCCCAGCAAAAACACAGCGACATTCATATGCACACATTGACACATTTGAACATGACTAATTATTTCTAGAGAATCAGTGACAAGAACTAAACTGGTTTTCAAAGGGTTGCTTCTAGCTCTGGACGAATCTAAAAGGACAAGCTTACCTTCCTATATACATACGTAGCAACTTTATCTCTGCTAAAATGGAAATGACTTTGATTCATTGATTACGCCAACAATAGTGGGTTTTTACTTCCTTTTTAAACGTAGTTAGGACAAAGTACCAAATTTTGCGGGGGCTTGTTTCACGGAAATAATACACAGGGCATTTTTAGGTGGCCGAACGTCAATGACGTAATGCTCGTGATTCAGCATTAATCGGAAGGGCGCCATCTGTCCACGCGGGGCGCCATCAATTACAGAATTTCTCTTCAGTCAAGCCCCACTTTGGCACGGTGTGGAAACGTTTGGGGTCGACGTTCTTCTCAATTCTTTTCCCTCTGCAGGGGAAATTGCAGGGCTCAAGATATGGAGCCACATACACAGTTGTTTTTTCTGAAATCGCTATTAAATTCCAAAGTACTCAACTTTTATTATTATTATGGTATTATTATTTTTATATTATGGTTTTATTCAGTCTCTTCAACAGTTTGCACAAGAGGGGCACAATAATATCCATTTTCAAATGAAAACATGTAAGATACAATGCATTGTCAATCTTGAAGATAACTAGAGATGATATAATTAGATTTGATTTAACTATACAGAGGAGTACATCAATGATTTGGGGTATAGCTGACGACTTGTATCTATTGTGTTTACATGACGTCTTCACAAAAGCTTAGGTGCGGAGATTGCAATTACATTTTTTGGTGTGACTATTTAACGAATGACTAAATCTTTGATTCTTGGCTCATTTCTTACTGAATTTAGTTTGGGGATCATTTCGTCTCCATTATAAACATTTCATGTCATACTTAGCCAATAGACTGGGAACATTTTTCCATCTTGCACATTTATTATAAATAATGGATACACATCTGCACAACATGCATATTAATTTGGATTTAGTAATGAATTAAAAGTGGGAAATCAACTAGGATAATCAAAATTGACCTTTGACCTTCATCAATCCATCATGAAGACAGTTATTAGTACGCCTGCGTTACGCGCTGACATGTGTTCACGTACGCCGTCAGGGATTGAAATCTACTAACATCCACATGGTATGTTAACTTTACGCTTTGGCATGCATTGTTAACCCTAGCTTAAGTTGCGTGGCGAAAAAAAAAATATTGGTTTCCGATTCCGTCCACGATTTTTCGAAAAAATCGCAACTTCGTAAGCAATTTAATTACATTTGTCGTAAGATTTTCGGGAAATTTGTTTTTTTTTAAATCTCGTAAATTATAGCCCCTAGATTTTTACGGTCATTCAGATTCTAGAAAACGGGTCGAATCATGATCCAGCCCCGTCCAATGATGCCCATGGAATGGCCCGATGATGCTCCACCTCCCGATTCATTCGCCCCAAACGTCGCTACTGAAGCGGATTGACGTTGGTTCGGGGCGGACTGAATTTTCTCCCATCAGATCGTGGATTGGATAAAAATTTTTAACTTGACCATTAATTACCCATTTACCCACCGCCACCCATAACCCTCCAGGGTCTGCCCTGAATTTCCAAGGTAAAACTTGAGGCCTCTGAATTTCCAAGGCAAAACTGAGGCCTCTGAATTTCCCAGGCAAAACTGAGGCCTTGGACAACTGCCAAGCTAGTTGAGTCTACAGGAAGCCCAATAAAAGGTTAATATTACGCCACCTACCCACACTACCCACGGGCTGCGGGGCTACCAGAACCATCCACAACAATGTTATTTGGGTTCCGTAAAAATTGGCCTATTTGAACGACTCCCAGGGACTTACATTGTCTAGCCTATCCCTGTAAACTCTACCGTTTTTCCATCTGGAGAAAAATGACACGGAAAATCACTCAGTAATTTTCCGTGTTATTCTTCTGGGGTCCTTTTGTTATGCTTAAAATAAGTGGAGGCTTAAGGCGTACGCTGGGCAGAGCCCGCCAGTGCTGCCATCTGTGAGGCATTTCCCAAGTGGAAGCACGCACTGCGCAGCTTTGACCCTCCACCACATTTGCTTTTCTGACTTTTATATATTAGGGTTTGCCCAAGACTCTCAAAGCCTCTCTTCTCTTCTCGTTTCTTATATGAGCTTATGGCTAACTCTTTTTTCTTTCTTCTTCATTCTCTACATAGGATTTTCTCTATGGGTTTGACACAGTTATTTTTCGCAGGAAACCACACAGCACAGCACAAGTATAAGCATACTCAGGGACTCTCTTTCTCTCTCTGCAGCCTTTTTTTTTTTGCCAGTGAAGTTTTTTTTTTTTTTGCAGAGTAAAACACAGGAGAAGCCAGTGACTACGTATTTTTCTTGTGTTGGTTTACTCCGCATGTAAATCCACGTAGCCTTCAAAAAAGAACGTAAATGTATATGCATTAGAAGGATTAAATAGCACCATCATTATAGTCCTCTTCTCCTCTCTGTTTTTTGGCTCTCGTCGAGTCTCTTTCTTTTTATTTTGCTTTACAATTACATAGACTTTAGCAGTGTAAGCAGCACTGAACAGCAATAATTTGGTCTCTTACCCAAATAAATAAAACCACCAAAATAACTTAAACATTGTAGGAAAAAAACTTTTAATCCAAAGGAACAAAGGGGAAAAAATTCAAAAGTGGTGTGAAATTTTGTACGAAAGGAAATCAAAGGAGACTCCCGAAAAAAAAGTAGTAGATACCACGTTGTTGTCACCTATCAGTGTGTTCGTTTGATCTTAATAATTTCTCTCCTCAAATATTATATCTCTAAAAGGTAGTATCTTAATCAATAGTAAGGAAACTCAAGGATATTATTAACATGTCTACACCAGCTAGAAGACGTTTAATGCGCGATTTTAAAAGGTGAGTTTTAATTACAATATTGCATTATCCATAAGTTTTGTACCCGAATTCCTCTTTGATTGTAGTTGTCTCTTCTGTCCTCAGGTGTATGCTTTTCATGTGTGTATACCTATGTAGAAAATCGTTAATAAGGAAGTGAGAGAGAAAGGGGCTTGGAAATCGAGACAGGAGGTATTTATTGGGAAAGTAAAAGGGTTTAATGATAGTAAAACAAAGAAGTCCACCCTGTTATCATGCATTTTCTATGGATTTGAATTTCATTGATTTTCAGTTTATTGATCTTTTCCTCTGTAAAACTATATTGTTGCAGTCGTCTCTTAATCCTATGCTCCACACAGCCCTAACGTATTGAGAGTGCAGATTTGCAGATGCAGAGAACTGTATAGGAGTTCCAAACGTTTGGCTTTCCAAAGTGTCAGTCCGACAAATAATGTTTTAGGGGAGGAACTTGAAATCGTTTTAGATGTTTGTGTATTCATGAAATTCTACATCCTTATTCGTATCTTTTAGATGAAGTTCTTTTGGGCAAATGCCAATTGATTAACGCAACTATAGGTGTAAACAACAGGCAAGCAGTATCAATTGTGTTAAGCTTCAGTGCAGTGAGGTCTGTATTGTAACCTCTGGTACTTTCTATTTCAGAAAAGGTATACATGTACATATATGGACAGACCAAATTCTAAACTTGATCAAAACAATAATGCGTTGCATTTTTTAAAACAAAAGAAATTTAGTTGCATAAAAGCATCGAGATCATCTCAAGACACGGGAAGCATAAACTTACCCTTGAGCATTATGTGGTCAATAAACTTGGAAGCAGTATGAAAATCTAGTAACAATTCATTAATTAGGCCCCAGTATGTTTTCGATGTTAAATCTAATTTTATATTTTATAGATCAAACATGCCTTGTAAATGGCTATATACAGGTTTTAGAGAACGCTTTCGTACGGTTTTACTGTGTTCTTAACCCGACAGTGTGTTATGGAAAAGCTATTATTTCCTGGTTACGACTGTATTGATTTGTACTCCTAGCATGCACGAAATAATCCTTGTGCCAATCACTTGTTGAATTTTTGCGTAGAATAACTTCCCTCGCAAGTTCTCACTTTTAATGTCAGTATAAAACTATTGATTGATAGTACGAGCACGTTGCAGCTAATAATAAAGTAATTTAATACTTATTATAAGGTCCGCAAGCTTTTACGATTCCGATTTTGTTTTATTTTGCAGATTACAAGAAGATCCTCCTGCAGGTGTGAGTGGAGCACCTACCGATAATAACATTATGATCTGGAATGCCATCATCTTTGGGTGAGAATTCAGAAAAGGTTATCGTTGAAAGTTTGTGTAGACGTAATTTCGCAAAAGAAAGGAGTTCGTCGGATGCGGACATTCCCTAATAATGGTGACTATTATTTTTGACAGCCCTCATGATACGCCGTTTGAAGATGGAACCTTTAAACTAACAATTGAGTTCACAGAAGAATATCCTAATAAGCCACCCACAGTTCGCTTTGTTTCAAAAATGTTCCATCCCAACGTTTACGCTGACGGTGGTATCTGCCTTGATATTCTACAAAACCGGTGGAGCCCTACATACGATGTCTCCGCCATTTTGACGTCTATTCAAGTAAGTTGTTCTACCTGTGTAGCAGTACCAATTTTTATTTTTCTTATGCGTGTATCACGAATGTATACATATAATATGTGTAACATATTTAATGAAAAGTAAACTTTATATTAAAAATGAGTATAGTTAAACATACAAGAGTTTTGTAATATGTTGTAACTACTGTTTTTATACTTATACCTCATGATTTTTAATTTCGTGATATTTTTATGAAATCTGCTTTTCTAAAAACTTACGATTTTTTTAATATTGTAGTCGTTACTTAGTGATCCGAATCCGAACTCCCCAGCAAACTCAATGGCGGCTCAGCTATATAAAGAAAATCGCAGAGAATACGAAAAACGGGTGAAAGCTTGCGTTGAACAGTCCTGGATGGATTAACATAGCAACGTGAATAACTCGATAACATTTTTCAGATATAATAATTTCCTCATTCGTGGTTAATTTACCTGCTTGTTTTTTCGACCGCTCTTGCTCCCTCAGATCGTCATACATATGTGTAAATAGTAAAATGTATGTGTACAAGAAATGTACTTCTAAAGTGTATTGAAAACTTAAAAAATCGCTGCTTTAACAAATCTTAAGAGTATTTTTTATTATTTGTTCGCTAAGTCGCTGTTCCCTACTGAATCCCTCAGAATCGTCTAGTAAAGAGATATGTGTACTACACGGAATAGACAACACTCAATCAGCTTTATTATCACGAAAAAGTGTATGGAAGTTGTGTTTAAAATATAGTAGTGACAACTGTATGTATAATATGGTAACCGATATGTGCATAGTGGATAGGAAGTTAAGTGTAAATACTTTTGTTCAGTAAAATCGTGAAAATGGCAAATAAACAAAATAATAATTGTTTACGTAAGAAATCAGCTCACACTGCGGATTGTTCACCAGGTCCAATAGTGGATGTTGTAATAGTGTTAAGTACTCCTGAAGGCCAGTTTAGTAGTACCTGTAGGTTATAACAACTACCTCTTAAACTGGTAATTGCAACGACCATCAATATTGTAATATATAAGAAAAAGGAAACATGCGAAGTTATGTCAGAGCCAGAAAACGCCAAACACGATAAGTTTCAACGGTTTATAGATTCCCATTATTATTATTATACCTATTTCTGAGACAATTGCGACTACTATGATTTTGAATAACGACATGCACGCACCATATATCGCTGCTTAATAACTGTTCCAGAGATCATTTTAACGCTTGTTGCGTTTCATTTTCTGGTCCGTTTTGCTAATCACAGCGTCAAAGGTACAGGTAAAATTGTAAACATCATTAAAAATAGCTCCAAAATGTTAATGCACTTCAACGGTAGCCTCACTATCATCTGTCTGTCCGTATTATTCTCTATGTTCAAAATTACCAAACAAGCCTTCATCCACTCATAAACTACGCACGATTGGGCATTTTCAGTATTTTGTCATCAGTAGCCTAATTCACAATGTATGTACATTTCGTTTTATACATAAATGGTTAAATAATAGGCAGTCTTATTCAGACATTAAAATCATTCAAAGCTGAGTGTATACTACGACAATGGTGCATAGCAAATGAATTCCATGTTGCTTGGCATTTCTTGACAATGTTAACGTACTTAGGCTGAATTATGACAAATGTTACATTCAAGAAATGTTAGTACACCATGGCGTTTGGTTTGATTTTATTCTCAAGTTGAACATCTTTGTAAGGCAGCAGCTACTTATTGCAGTACTGCTGAATCACTGTATACAACTGAAAGTCTACTTACTGAGTAAAAACCTTTGTAAACTAGAAAATGACTCCTAGCGGAAGAACCGCTCACAGTGTAGACACACGTACATAGATTAAAACGTGAAAGCGACGTCGATCGATTGTTGCATCTATCCCGAGTGTCAGTACACTATTGTAGTTATCACGCAACCAGTTCGGCTTTAGGAACAACTTCTGTCACCCTTTCATGTTTATTTAACCAGTACGACCCCAGTAGACCCAAGCATATAATCCATCCGATGTTTCGATTGGATGTAAATCGGTCCGCACAATTTTTGTGATTTTGTATGTCTAGTGTTATTATCTGTAATAAACAAATTCGCTGCAATTAGATCGCTCAATTATCCCTGGTTTGGTACATTACATATTATTCCACAATTGTTATTGATCTCAAATGAGTTTTACCTGCCACGTTAGATGCGCAGCTGTAGCCGTAATTCCAGCATAAAAGGGCCAACTCGCATCTATTAATTGTCCAGCTAATGTCAGGCTTCCTATCATGCTAGTGGAAAATCCTGTCAACCAGTACTTAGTATATGGGCCAAACTTTTGTGCGGTTGACCCTAAACCTAAAAGCGAGTCTTCTTCTTTGTCCTACAACAATACATATATTTCGAATTACGATTTGCATTTTTCCAATCATTGCGAACAAAATTACAAGCACTTACTTGATGGGCATAAATGGTGTCGTAAATTAAGGTCCATGATAAACCGGAAAAATACAACGCTAAACAAGCCGGATTCAACCACGGTAGTGTGAGATAACCCAGCTCGGGTGACTGTGAAGCTGCGAAGCCCAGTAACACTCCGGTATTGAATGTCAAACCTAGAACAGCTTGAGGCCAATGCGTCACGCGTTTCGCAAGAGGATATAGAACTACTAAGCCTGTAAATGAAACGCAAACATTAGAAACTACTGTCAACAGCTCAGATAAACATAATCGTATACATACGAGAAACATACCCAAGGAACCAATAGCCAAAAGAAAACAAGGAGAATTAAGTTGAAGAAGAATTGCAAGAGCACCACTTAATTGAAGACCAGTCCAAGCAGCCGCGTGTCTCAGGCGCAGTTGACCACTGGCCAGCGGTCGATCACGCGTCCGTGTCACCTACAAAGGTATTTCATTGTTTACAAACTTCAATTTTTTGCTTATAATAATAATAATATAAGTCTGCTTTGGAAACCAATTTTACTTTTGAATCTATATTTCTATCCCACATATCGTTGATCGTACAGCCTGCTCCACGCATGATGAAAGCTCCTAAACCAAACAAGCCTAGCAATGACAATGTTGGTATCCCTTCGGATCCCAAGATTAGTCCCCACGTGCATGGCCAAAATAAGAGCCACGTACCTGCAATGACAATATTTGTAAATAAAATCATTAATCCCGATTGATCGTTTGCAACGTGCCAAATGATTGTAATATATAATACAGAAATTGCTAACCTATTGGCCGGTGCATTCTGGATATTTTAAGGAAGGGTTGTAACGAAGGAGGAAACGCTGAAACCACTTTTTCTGGTAATGTAGTTGCATTATTACCATTAGTTTGCTACAAAATTTACAACATTTTTAATATTGGACAATACGTTCGTGTATAATTTTCTGGACGAAAGTGACTAATAAAAGATTGTAGATATGGGTAGTATTTAAATAACTCACCTCATCTTTTGAAGTTGGCGATCGTGAACTACTGCTTAAACTAGATCTGTGACTACGTAATAACGGTGGTTTTAACCGTCTTATGTACTGATGATGACATAAAATACCCCTCGGAATAACTAATACTGCTACATATCTGCTAAACTGAAAAGGTTGCACATGATTTATAGTTCTCAGTTTCGAACGAATAGGGTTTACAGAAAATAAGATCGTGCGGAGTATATACGACATCAGTGCAACGTATTTTAAATGACTACTGGTAAGTTCCCGTCTGAAATTAAACTCCAAATAAACATCTAAATCATGCAGATACAGAGTCCGTAACTTTGTGTTTGTTCCCACAATAAAAAATATTCAAGTAACGAATCAGGCTGGTCATGGTGGGTCAATCAACTTTCTGACAGGGTCTTGATTGAAGTCTTCATTTCCGAAGCATCGAAAAGCCGAACGCAGCCACCTTGTTTCAAAATATCGAAACGAAATTTTGAGGGGACTTCTTCAACAAATGATGAGCCCGCCTTTTGATGTCATGAGCAATTAACTCTCCACAAATCTGGACGTGTGCTCTGCAGTAAGTTCTGTGAAAAAAAAATCCACTTGTAAGTTGAAATAACTGTTTCATATATTGTATTTTCGTAAATAGTAACCGAGATTAAAGTTCGTATATAAGTAACCTTCGTTATGCTTACTCAATGTAATTGGTTTTAACTATGTCAGAATTAAATTGTTTGTTCACCGTAAATAAACACTTGTGTTAGTCGCTGCAACTCAATTACTGTTTACAATGGACAATGGACGTTGAATATTTTATTAAATAATATTATTATTATTATTAAACTAACTCGTTCTATTTTCTATTTCCTCTTTTAAATATATATACCTGAAATATTAACATTGGATTTTATCACGAGGGTCATTCTGAAATTACACGTTCTCTCACGTTCTTAATCTCGACTCGAGTTTCAACTTGCGGGAATTTGAATTACGCACCCTTCATAAGCACATGAGGAAGGAGGCCAAGGAGACGTTTGATTTGTAATTGGTAACCCCTGCTCAACGATGAAATCCTTGGTTGTAGTGGTGGGGGATTTTTGAAAGAACTTATCTAAGGAAGCGATCGTTCGCATCTCGCATACGGATCTCAGTTTTTGTGAAGACGACAGACACAGACCGACAATGTCAAATGTCGGACCGTGACATTAAGTCGAGAAACATTTTTTAGATTAATTATACGAAATTTCGAAGATATTTTTAATTTATATACCGCAGTTCATTTCGTCATTTCCACATCCAGTTCCTGACCTTTAAAGTTGTTTATTCAAGATCACCATTTCAGTTTTTTATCTTTCATTTAGTCGCCAGTAAACTCTTTAGCCGAGTTTCTTAGAAACGTTTGTGGTATATAACCAAATCCAAAATTCAGTGTGCTGTGTGCTCTACTCGAATTTCTATTAACATATAAATCATAAACAATTACGGTTGCTGGCCAAATGCGCTGTGTTTGTCAAATGTTCAGTTTTTAAGTGCGCACATTTCAGATATTGGAAATTTGATTTCGGGAAGACAACAAGTGGAAAAACGGGATAGACGTGCTATCTTATTTACTCCAGAATAAGAGTACGTAGTTTAATCTTGTTGGGGTGTAATATTCGAAAGTACGAATTAAGACATATGTATAACTAATGTTACTATTGCTTTATATCGTTGTCGAAGAATCTCTCTAGTGGGATATTTGTTAGGAAGCGTAGTTGCGGCACTTGCACAATTGCACTTGGAAATATTCAAACATCCAACGGTCATCATGTCGGATGAAGAATACGAATCGTTTGAGGTCACTGACCATGATTTGGCAGCGGAAATAGACCCTACCCGGTTTAGGAAGAATCTTACTAAGAATCAACAGATTTATGGTAATAATCGTATCAATTGCAAATTGCAATGATTGTTTCAGCTCTTGCAGTCACAATCCCGTAAAAACTTATTTGTTTTGTTTAGGTATATGGTCACGTGATAGCGATGAAGAAGAAGAAAAACCACGGAGGGGCTTGGGGTCAAGCTCGGAAGGACGGAACTACAGCGCTGGGCCGGTGGCATTTGTTTCCGCCGGTATTCAGCAACCAAGTAGTAAAAGCAAAAATGATAAAGAGGAAGAACCGGAAGATGAAAGAGATTCTGATATCACTGATTCCTCCAGGTAATTTAAATAGTTTTGACCATGATGAATTCATGAATTATGACCGCGTACCGTACGTTTTATTTACACCTTGAATGTTGGTTTTTACAGCGGAGATGAGGTGGATATAATGATTGCGAAATCTGCTGCGAAGAAAAGTACCTTTTTGGATTTGAATCAGCTTGCGGGCATGAGGAAGAAGACTTCCGGGGTAACAAAGGGATTTGAAATGTATGGAAAAGGAGCAAGTATGGCCATGAAAATGGGGTTCCAACCTGGTAGAGGTTTAGGAAAAGATTTGCAAGGAATATCAGCACCAATTGAAAGTCATAAACGAAAAGGACGTGGTGCCATAGGTAACGTCTTAATAGAAATGCGTTCTGTTTTTATTTTTACTATGTTTTTTCAAAATGAACGTGTCTAAATTTTATTTGTTGGAATGTGCAGGAGCCTATGGACCCGAGTTGAAAACTAAAATTGGAGACTCACTAGTACCTAGTGAATCTGCAAGTAAAGCCTCAACTTCGGCGCAAGTTAAAGAATCCAAATGGCAGAAAGATGGGTCCATAAAAAAGAAAACAGAAAAGGTTGAATACCAAATTTTAACACCAGAGGAATTACTACAACAGAAACACATAATTGTGCGTCCAGACGCGGGGTATGGTGCATTATTCGGTTTTTTAATACTTTATTATTATCCAATTTAATCCTAAAGTGGCGTTTTGTTTTCACTCCGATTGTAGGGTTCTTGCTAAGACAAAAGTTATAGATCTAACTGGACCACAGCAAAGAATTCTAAGCGGCTACCATGCTATAGCAGGTCAGAAAAAGCCTAAGGATGAGTGGGAAGAAGCAGTCGCGCCAGAAGTTACACAGAAAATTCTTGGAAAATCAGTTTTTGAACTCCCCGAGCTACTTTATAATATAAATTTGTTAAAAGACACTTGCGAGCAGGTAGCAGAATTTCGCCATTTCTGTAGACCTACAATGTTGATTGAAAATAACGTTTATAAAAATAACTTTGTTTATTTGCATTTGCAGGATATTTTAAAAAATGACAAAAAAACTAAATACGCAGCTGACAGAAAGGAACTTTTAAAGGAAGAAGTTAAAAATATGAAAAATGCATTGGAAACAGAGTCGCTTCTAATATCAAATTTGGAAAATTTGATTGATGAAGTTAAAGTGCTTACTGAAACTCCTGGACTGAATTTAGCATTAGCCTTTATGTCTTTAGGCAAAATCAAGGTAGGATGTTTTGATCGATTGTTCTCATTTTTGTGCAAAAAGTTCAACCAGGTTTTGTTAAATATTAAGTACAGTACAAGTATACGTAAACATAGCATGAGGCAGTCGATTGACAGATAGTGACTTTAACATGGTCTTTTCTTGTTTTTGTAGCGTAATCACCCAGAGGAGTGGGAGTTGTACCAACTGTATAATCTTGTACCTGCTATTACTATTCCCCTTCTTAAAGATGATCTCAAATTATGGAATCCGTTAGAAGTTCCTCAGCGCCCGGTTGAAGTTTATGTTGATTGGTCAAACTTACTTGGCAATAGGAATGATATATTTGAGTGGATAGTTTGGGAAACTTGGATGCCCCCAATGCGTCTCGCAATCGGTTCTTACTGGAATGTTAAAGATGCTGATAGCTTACTCAACGTTGTGGAAATCTGGAAGCCTCTCTTAGCCCCTTGGATATTTCAGAATATTTTAGACCAACTTATACTACCAAAGGTTAACGAAGCCGTTGAAAATTGGGATCCGCTTTCGGACCAAATTCCAATTCATTCGTGGATACACCCTTGGTTACCAGACCTCGGTATGATCATCTTAATTTCAAAATACGTCCTATGTAGAACCTCATGTGTTCGAAAGGATGAACAAAAAAGAAAACGCAACCGTATTTAAATAATTGCCGCTTCTTTGAGTATTCGTTTTGTATTAACATGCATTGTTTTTAAATTCATGTGAATTTTTTAGGATGTAAGTTGGAAATGGTGTATCCAACTATTAGAAAGAAGTTGGCCAACGCTTTAACCCATTGGCACGCTAGTGACGGATCAGCAAAGAAAATTTTGGCTCCATGGGTTTCTGTTTTCACTAGAGGATCTATGGATGCTTTCTTGTTAAAAAATATTGTCCCAAAATTGCATATTGCCATGCAACAACTTGCGTTTAACTATAGTCCTCTCAATCAAAATTTAGGTAAGCTCGAGTCTTCTGTAGGTATTTCACTTTAGATGTGCATTACTAATCCAGTATGTACGCACATTAGATTTGGTATTACTGAAGATATATTCTATTCACACAATTTTACGTTGGTGATGTAATTACAGATCCCTGGAACTGGGTCATGGATTGGCTAGATATGATTCCCAAAAAGGTATTCGTTCACATTATCGAGACGGTATTTTTCCCCAACTGGCTGCAATTTCTTGTGACGTGGTTAAGTCAAATGCCAAACTTTGAGCAAGTGTACAAATGGTACGGATGGTGGCGGACTGTTTTTCCAGCAGAACTTGCTAACGAGGCCATAATTACAGGTAACGCTCATTTTGAGATTTTCGTAATTCTCAAGTTAGAAAATCAAGACTAAGTGGATTTATCTGTTTATTAAGCAGAAACTGATTTTATTGGTATTTCTGTTTTTGTCGCAGATAATTTGAAGAAAGCTTTGGAACTGGTACAACGAGCAGTTCAGAATCCGGGTCAACCGTTTGATATACCTGGCATTCTTGGTCCACCTCGTATGCATCAACCTAATCCTCAGATGCAAATGCCTCCAGTTACTCAAGAAATTCTTACCGACGCTCTGAGAAGAAATACAGGTCCATATGGACTGCGAGATATAATCCAAATGAAATGCGAAGAGATGGGCCTTGTTTTCGTACCTGTCCCAAATAGATATTATGAGGCAAAACAAGTATACAGATGCGGAAACGTATTTATGTGCATAAGTGCAAATGTAATTTTAATGCAGAGGGATGGAATGTGGCAACCCACATCCATAAATCAGCTGATACATGCAGCGACCACATGCTAACATAGAAAAATACGTTCGGTCACGTGTTTTGTGTTCGCACTTTAATTATCTACATCTATAATACACACAACAAATGATTACTATGATGTGTCCAGTACGAATTTCTACGATTGAAGATGCTAAAAAATATCAGTTTTAATAATCCGTGTTTTCGTTGTCGTGATGTTATAATTTTGCAAAGAATTATTGTAAATATTTCCACCTAGAGGTATTAAATATTTATATTTAAATGCTGAATTTTTCGTTTGGTTATAATTTGATATCCAGGAGCTATTAAAATGCAGCGACTGATATGCATATATATGTACATGAGCTAGAATTTATTTGTACACTGTGCGTACAAGTGCATTTTACACGATTCAATCAATGAAGTAAAGCATCATATGTGCAAAATGTCTATTTTTAAGAAAAGCTATCGGAGGGAAACCTACTATCATAAGTACTGAAAGGTAAAAGCAAGGTGGCAAGAATTGGCCTGGAATGATTCCAATATATGCCGGTTCTTTCCGGTCTAGCATAAAAGTTTCAATCGGCAAGTATTGGATTTTATAATAAATTCCAATACTTTCCACCATGAATTCCATTAAAATCCAATAAAAACCATTAAAAGCCAATTAAATCCACTCCGGTTGGGTGGCCAGAATTGGATTAAATTGGCAAGTATTGGATAAAATTGGCCAATAAAATCCGTTTCTTTCCACTGGTCTGGCATTTATCAATTCTATCCGGACTTTATTCAACCGTAAAAGAGAATGCAATAAATAAATGAACTACAAACTCTTGCGTATGTCTTAATAAATCTTCACTTATCGTGCTACTTATTATATTATTCAGCTATGAAGAACAAAACAAAGGCTAAACAAATTAATGGTTGCTAATTTATTTATTTGCTCGTTTTATTAATATAAAATGAAGACATGCATACATTTGCAGATGCAACCACTGAAGTCTTTAGTTGTGATCCGCTGAATATTAGTCTGAACAAGTCACATAGCTAGTCTGACAAGTTGTTGCTGGAAGTTTCTAAATAATAGAATCTTCCCTAATTATTACTCGTGTTAAAATATTGTACTGTTTTAACATAGTCACCTAACATGTGTATATAGACCGTTTCTACATCACTTATTCAACGAACGTATATAAGAAAATATGGCACTCCGAAATACTCAAAACACAAGAATTTTAGTACAACAACCGTGGCTCGCCATTACAACAATAATAAAAACGGTAATTAGTCGTAAACAATTAGCAGCACACATATTAGTAACATTCATGTCCTTCTATATACATTTCTTGTATCTGTCAAGAAATTAAGTAGTAAAATATTTTGTAGCGCAGGTACGCAACTATTTTAAAAATACGTCGTTGGCTTTGGCTAAGGCATTACATTTTTGAAAGAATTAAAATCTCCTTGTCCGTTGTAATTCGTTTCAATGTATATATACATACATACTTAAATACCCAAACACTTTGGTTCATATTCTTTTTTAAGTTAATTATCTGTGCAGATTTGGTACTATTTACGCTGAATTTTCCCAAGACTAAAAAGTTTCTCCAAAAATTATATGGAAAGTGGTTGTACGGAACGAATTCCAGGATTCTTTCCCCAGTATTAATGGTCAAGAGTAATTTAGCGAAAAATACTTTTAAATACTTTTCCACCTTATGTTTGCGACAAATACACGTATTTAGTAATTATTACTAGTATAATTTAGTATTTAAATTACAGTACTTTAGACTTGATTCAGATTACATACATGTAGAGCCTAAAGCTTGGGAATCTCTAGAACTGGAGTACCTCTCCAATGCAAAGACATACAGGAAAGTTGCTTGTTGCGTTGCTCTTTAGTTGCGTTACTGGATATATGGATATGCACAATCAGTTCACAAAGTATTTACTACTTACACTTACCCGTTAAAGTTGCACAAAGGCATAGGTACAAAATACTACAGTAGCTGTGATTGGGAGACTTACACACATACTACTCTTGCACACGCATAATATAAAATAGAACGAAACGAGATCTGGATCAGGGGATGCTTATTTTTTGATTCCGAAAAATACCCTTGTGCCGAAAAAATTGTGAAGTTCAAGATCCAATCTAAGCAAGATTATTACAAAAGTGTGAAATGTTTTCAATAGTCGTAGACGATCTGGTTATACTCGGTCTATCGTCAGATAGTACAGCCACCATTTGTAGTATTTAATTTACAAATGAACAACTTCCGAAGTAGGCACCCATGCCTCCTAATTGTATTAACTTGTACAATACACAAGAATAAAATTAAACTAGATAATTTGGCAGAATGGTTTCGTGTTTTAATTAATGGTTTAAAAAGATACAATCTTGCGCGGCGATATTGATATAATGAATATTAAATATAAATACATATAAACATGTTAACTAGTTACGTTGAAAGATTATGCATGCACTGCAAATACAAAGTCCAGTTACAGGACAATTAATTTGTATTATTGTATGTCTATTATTTGTGTGTGTTTGCTTCATCAACCTGACACAACAAAGTTTTTAACACAACAGTAACATTTCATTTGTAAATAATAAATTATCTGTAATCCAATCTCTTATACATACATGTATAGCTATTAGCTATACACATACGCAAATCTACTGAATAACAAACACGGGAAGTCCGATTCCTAATTATTGTTGTAATACTGTGGGACTTCACATTGCATGTTTATTTTATTTAGGATAACACCAACTTAAACGGGTAAGGGTGATATTTAATCTTATATAATATAAATATGCATGTTAAAGCTTAACTTTATGCATATTCACAACTAGTATTGTGATATTCATAAATGACAAAACACGTACATTCCTCCATACTTCTTGCAGACATTTTATAATAAATACGAACAACCCATATTGCATATATTAAAAAACGTTCAGAGATTTCACCAGGCTTTTGTACCCCAAGATTCATCAAAGGGTTGCAAAGTATGTAGATAAAGAGTATTACTTTAAGAAAATATTTTAGTTACTAGCTCCCTGATTTCAGATATAATGTGCACCTTGAAGTGCTGGGGTAGGTACTAGATATAGCATAACAATTGCATAGGCATATTGAGTTCGTTGTCCGCGTCTCAAATCCTTACGCAAGGACAATGCGTACAGTATTTTGACAATCGCATGAATTGTCGTTGAAAGCACTCTTACGGTGCAGGTATTCTTAGTACAGTCAGAATAACAACAACGTCTAGCAGCAACGTAATGTTTATGCATACTTACAAATTAGTACTCTCATTTTTAGTTCATAACGATTATGAAATTTGCGAATTAAAAGCAGTATCTCTTGGTTAGGTACATGTATAAAGCCAGCAATGGCGTGCTGCGATTAGGAAGAAAATACTAGGTTTATGCTCAGCAGACCGTAATACTTCGTTAGAAGCATTCGAAACACTGCTACACTTGTACGTTGCAAATGTTTTAGAAATATTAATAACGTAAAACAAACACCTTTTTTCGATTATGGTTAGCATGACTTGAAATCTCATTTTAAAAATGGTAGCGCAGATTATGCTTTTTTCAACCTACGACTGATGGGATAGAACACCGAGGACAGCTAATACAGACAGTATATACACCTCAGAGAAGAATACACTTTTTATTTTTCTTTCTCTGAGATTTCATGATGGGACGTTCCATTTGTTGAAACTGCCGAATGATTCTCACCAACTCATGAAAAGCCTGATCTACGTTCATCCGCAGCTTGGCGCTGCATTCAATCAAGGGTACTCGCAATTGTTGAGCTAAATGTTGAGCTTCCTCTCGTCCGACCTGATAATCAAATGACCAATTTTTCAATTCAGTTTACTTAACATACGCCTACTATTAGGACCACCACAAACCGTTCGCCTGGGTACTAGGTGGAAACGTTTCACAGCGTTTTCAGAAATCAGCAAACGTTTTCTTACCACACGTTGTAGTTCGAGATCAGATTTGTTGGCTACAATAAGCATAGGGAACTCGTCTCTGTCTTTGACCCGAAGTATCTGTCGATGGAACTTGCTAATCTCATCAAACGAAGATCTCTCGGTGACCGAAAAAACCAGAAGAAATCCTTCTCCAGATCTCATGTACTGCTCCCTCATTGCACTGAATTCCTCTTGGCCGGCAGTGTCTAAAACTGTATGGAGGGTAAAACGGAATATTTATTAACTTGAAGGGTCCTCATGTAGTCTCAAAACTAGTAATGCTCAATACTTTTACAGCATTACGGGCAGTACAATAACTCGCTTCAGTTTTCTACAACTTACTATCTAATTTGGCAGGAATATCGTCGATGACACATTGTTTCGTATAAGAGTCTTCAATTGTAGGATCATAATCTTGAACAAAGTAACTCTGAAAAAACAAAAGCAACATTCATAACCATTATTATTTTATTTATATATTATTTATTATTATACCAATATTTTGTTAGGGATAATATGTATAAAACGCATATATCCGAATAAATATTTATTACTAAAAGAATGTCTGATAATTTACTATGTCCAAATGTAAACGTATGTAGTATGTATATGAATGAAATAATGAAGTCCTGCCTCTCTCCCTAGAAGTCATTTCATGCCATGAAAGTTTACATACCTATACGTTTCGTTCATAATATTATATGATTTCCTATTAATTTGTCGGGTGCACAGTGTATACTGACTACTGAGTAAATAATCTACGCAATGCAGTGAGAACGAGAACTAATAAACGATCCAGCAATTTTTTCTTCTAACTCATAACTTGCAGACTTGCAGTAGTAAGCAAACTAAGAGCCAAGTCTATGCAAAATAAACCCTGGTTTGAGTGTTTTAATATAAATCAGTGTTTACGAAAATTATGCTATGGGAGGGCCATAGCATTTAGGTTATTTAGCGGTGTAGATATCGTTTACAGTAAACGGAAGTGCGTAAAGGGAAGCCAAATACGAAAACGAAATTTTTTTTAGGACAGCATGCATTATAATATAAAAGTCTATGTGCGTTCCATTTGCATTCTTCCTCCCCCACCCGAGTTGTCTGGATTGCCGTATATAGTGTGAAAGGGGTGTGGATTACATTCGAAAGTGCAATCTCAATTCATCTTGTTTTCTTGTTGTCGTCTGCCTTTTACGTAACCACGTTCTCACATCTTCCCAACAATAAAAGGTATGGAGTAAAGGATTCCATTCTGGTTCGTGCACATGTAATAGAATAATAACCTTTATGGAATCAAGCAAATGTAGCTGTGTCAGGAACGGGGCGACGAAAAGCTGTCCTACTGCAAGAGTGTGGGCGGAAGTTCATAGGAGGCTTTGTAAGGCATAAGGCATGTGGCAAGTTCTGCTCGTTTCAACCAACGAATGCTAATGATTCAGAATTCTTGCTCTCAGGTCTACCCTTTATCTTTACTATTCCAAGATTAAATATCCTACACACCTCCTACTGAAGGGTGAAAGATGGAATAGTCACGATTCAACTTTATCCTACGCTAGGCATGCACAAACCCGCAACCAGACAATTGGTCAGAGTGGACCCACGGGTCCTTATGACTTTTAACCGCACTGAGGTGATACAGAAATAGAAACAACCACTAATCTGACTACTAAAACAAATAACTAGAGTGACAAACACATGCATGAATGTGATAAAAAGTATCGCACCGGTACCACCCGGGCAAACTACAGCAAAGATACCAAATCAGAGACCACCTGCGTCAGCGTTAAATATTTTAACCATTGCTGCAACAGATGTGAAAAGTAAAATGCACACAGCATGCCATGGAACATGAAGCAGTACAATAATTTGTCGGCATGAAATTTCTAGGATCTGTACAAGTTTTAGACACTCGTTCGAATATTTAATTAAACGCATTCTTCCATATTTTAACATTTTCATTAGCGGAGTCTTTTGTCCAATACTAAATTTGTGTTATGCTAAGCAGGTCGCCAGACATAATTAATAATTACATAATTTGTCAGTTGTCATTGTTGTACTAGAATAGAAGGTATTTACCATTTACTTTTTACACTACACATATGTAAGTAATACAAACAATTCTCATTCTACATTTATGGGTTTTGGGATCCAAGTATTTTGTGCTTGTGTTGTAACTAGGTAGATTAGATAGCTATTTCGAAGCTATAATCTACTAGGTTAAAATATTCACAGAAGCAATTGAAAAACAAGATTATTTGGTAATCCATTTACATATGATGCAGGAGGAAAACAATCCCGGAGTTCTAAAAATGTGAAGCAACATACTTAATACTTATACATAATATGTGGCTCCTGTGTTGCGGACAACAATTATCGTTTTATAATCCCCCGAAAATGATGTATACGTAATACGTATATTGTATATATAATATATACATATACTAAGGTTTATGTTACTTGTTAATACGCACGTGTGTAAGTGAAGTACAATACCAATACACTGTCAAATCACCTCAATACAAACGTACCTTACTAATAATGTAACAACAAAATAATCAAGGTTTCAAGCCGAACTGAAACTAGTTAAACCAATTTGATGGTCACGTTGTCACAGTTTGTCGATACGTTTTACGGCACACGCATTATTATTTCAAAGCCTTCAAGCTTTCCCTTGGGTTAAACTGGAAAATTGTAAGCTTTCTCACGGTATAGCCAAATAATTTTTAATCAACCTGCAGCATACAGTATGTGACTGAAGAGTCTGTCAAATGTCAAAGTTTTGATGTATGTATATGCTGTCATATTATAATATGTTCAAAGATGATGATTAAATGACTTTAACCTTTCCTCTTTTCCAAAGGTGTTGACGTGTTTACTGTTCACACAATTTTTGTACTCAGTTATTACAAAGCCGCTCCTACCCCTGTGACTAATAATTAGGATGACTAATCATTAAGTATGCACGATGACTGCAAAAATAAAGAACAAATGAAAAAAAAACAGAAACAGTAAAACACATTGACTTACCTGTATAAACTGAATGGTGATGGCAGACTTGCCCACACCACCACCTCCTACAACTACAATTTTTAGCTGATTGTTCTGTGGTTGTCTACTGGACATCTCTAACTATTATAGGTATATTCTTTTAATAGATTTTGCACAATTACACACACACACACACACAACTCCCGTGGTAGTGGTTCAATAATAATTACATCCGCGACTATGAAGTCAACCGCAATTGAAGAAGGAAATGACTTTTCCAAAATGATCCCCTTCAAAAATTATGTAACACCTCAACTGCCCGTGATAAACACACTTGAAAAAAACTTATCTAAAAGTCCCAGTATAGCACTCAAGAATGGTCTACACAAGATTATCAATCTGTATATATATGTATTATAGATATTTATAAAATACAAAACAACAACAATAACCGGAACGGGAACGGTTTCAATGTACGCATTATTTATTCTGATCCCAATGTCACATTCCTATTGAAGGAGTGTTGAGTAATTTTAAACATTTAAGTATATGTTCCAAAAAAAAAAAAAACACCAGCAGAAATCAACCCTTTTCTTGTCTCCCCCACACTACAAGCAACCCTATTATATTTTTCTCCTCCGTAAAAAAATCCTCTATTATGCTGGAATAAAACTCAATAATAAACCCATGGAAAACGATAAAAAGAATTAAATTATAAAATTACTTTTCACCACTCAAACATAAGACATGGGGGGAAAAAAATCGCATTAAACTCCCGGATCACAGCGTCGCCAGTCGTCACACTCGTGTAGAACAATAACAAAATTTAAAAAATGGGGACAAAATTACACGGATTTCCTTTCTTCTTTACGAAAAATAAGAGAAAAAAAATCAAGTACCCCTCATGTGGGAGGAATCGGATCTATATATTCCACAGGAAATACCCGGGCACCATTGGGGATTAATATTAATAAAACGGGAGAGCCAGAGAAAGAGAGGGAGAAACCCCAAAAAAAACCCTCCCGGTATAAAATAAAAAAAATTGTACCAAAAAAAAAATTTGAACCCAACCCGAGAAAACCTATAGGAAATTCTTATACATAAAAAAGCCTATATTTTTTCCCTTCCTTTGCTATATAAATTATTTGGTGCGGGACGAGTCGAGACGTCGAAAAAGAGAGAGTTCGCTCCAGCTTTAATTTTTTCCCCCCCTTCGACAACAGAGGAGAGAGAGCAAGAGCGTGTAGAGACTTGTCTTGTACACGGTGGTCGGACAAAAAATGACTGGCACAGCGTCTGTGTACTCCCATATCATTCCTATATACAACATTCCCTTTTCAACAGAAAAAAATGCCTTATTCTATCCATTTGTAGGTGTATATATATATATATATATATATATATATAATAT
>JAQGBT010000107.1:0-83359 GCA_034698585.1 Disparrhopalites patrizii
CTGTCTTTCTCCCTCTCATTGAATCTATTTTTCTGTCTTTCTCCCTCTCATTGAATCTATTTTTCTGTCTTTCTCCCTCTCATTGAATCTATTTTTCTGGCTTTCTCATTGACTTTCTCTTTTTCTGTCTTTCTCGTTTACTTTCTTTTCTTCTGTCTTTCTCTTTGACTTTCTTTTCTTCTGTCTTTCTCTTTGACTTTCTTTTTGTCTGTTTTTCTCCCTCTCACTGACTTTCTCTGTTTCTGTCTTTCTCCTCTTTTTTGTCTTTCTCATCGAGTTTCTCTTTTTGTCTTTCTTTCTCATTGACTTTCTTTTTTTCTGTCTTTCTCCCTCTCATTTGATCTATTTTTCTGTCTTTCTCATTGATTTTCTCTATTTCTGTCTTTCTTATTGACTTTCATTTTTCTGTCTTTATCCCTCTCACTGACTTTCTCATTTTCTGTCTTTCTCATTGGCTTTCTTTGTTTCTGTCTTTCTCTCTCATTGAATTTATTATTGTCTGTGTACTCATTGACTTTCTCTTTTTGAATTTCTTTCTCATTGGCTTTCTATTTTTGTCTTTCTCATTGACTTTCTCCTTTCTGTCTTTCTTATTGACTTTCTGCTTTTCATCTTTCTCATTGACTTTCTTTCTCCATGACGTTCTCTTTTTGTCTTTCTCGTTGGCTTTCTCTTTGTCTGTCTATGTCACTGACTTTCTCTGGTTGTCTTTCCGTTGAATTCCGTTTTGTTTCATTGTTTCTCTCATTTCTATTCCTATTTTACATTTGCTTTTTCTTCACTTTCCCTCGTTCGCTGTTTTTTTGTCTTGCGTTTGTCCTGTCAATTTCTCATTTTGTCATTTCTTTCTTGCTCTCCACCTCCTCTTATCGTTAGATAGGAGTGTTCGACAAAACTTGTACGCTAAACGTCCTCCACTATTATTCCTTTCTGAGCTCCATCTTGACGGTCCTGAGAAAGGGAATTTGGACAATAAGACAAAAGGGAGGAGGAGCATGAGATATTGTGCCACGTTGCATATGTAATAGCGGGGGAGACTGGAGTGAAATAAAATAAAATATAAAACAGAAAGTGGGGAGAAGGAAGAGCGATGTATTTTTTGAGGGAAAAAGAAGAAAGGGGAATTCCCGATATTTGCAAAGTATTGATCCCATCAACTTCTCCTTGGCTCTTCAGTCCATTCTACAACTCACACAATCTATTATTCATTCCTTTCCCTCTCTCTCTCTTGTCTTTCTCTCTCAACCGTTGTCTCTGTTGTCTCGCTTCAACCGTCTCTCGCTCTCTCCCAGCAAATATCCTCTTTCCCTATTTTTATGAGACAAAGCTCACTTGTGAAAAACAAACACATATCTCCTTTTAACTTTCTCCCGTCTAAGTTGGCTTCCTTCCTATGAGTGTATTTGGTATCAGATTGATAAACTGTTGGAAGGATTTTCATTAAATCAAATTAAAGCCCTTCACGTAAGACACCCAGACATATGTATGGGGATATGTAGAGGATAACTTTTTTGGAATTTAACCAGGAGGAGCTCCAATTACCCAAAAAACTCTTGTTTTCTTCATCCTCCCGCCTCCTCCGGCATTTTTGTGTTTCTAATTTTTTGCTTGTTTTTGTTTTCATACAAACAATCATTTACACTCCATTTGCCCACCACTTTTTTCCCCTTTATTCCTCCCAGGGTCTTTCTCATATGATCGGGAGAAATATATGACATGCCTCTTCTAATCATGGCAGTCATCCAACAAATTTCCACAACATCAATTGTTTTTGATTCCACAGGGGACATGTCTGTTTTCCGGAGCTTGTTTCACCATTTTCCAACCTTATGCTCCCCCATGGAATTTCAGGGGGCAAAGAGAAAGTTGGGAAGCTCCAAGGGCTATTCACTACCACATGCTTTCACCAGACACGTGCAACTCGAGGGGTACCACTTTCTATTATAATTTCCACAATTTTGTTTCGGTTCACAGAAATCTAAACGCACCCATTATCAGAGATGGCCAAAATACGTTTTTGTATTTTCAAATACAGGTATTTTCTACATGTATTTTGTAATTTTTATTTAAATACACGGGATTTTTTGAAATTATTTTCTGCAAATTGTAACTTTAAAGAGCACAAAGGCAAAATACAATTTGCCACTGATTGCACTCTAAAATACAAATTAAGGCACACAATACGTATTTTAAATACATTTATTTGTATTTGTATCTAAAATACTACATTTATTTGTATTTTGTATCTTCCGCGTATTTCAAATACATTTATTTGTATTTGTATCTAAAATACTACATTTATTTGTATTTTGTATCTTCCGCGTATTTCAAATACAATTACTTGTATTTTGTAATTAAAATACGTATTTCAAATACAATTACTTGTATTTTGTAATCGAAATACGTATTTAAATACAATACTAACTACTGAAGTATTTTATAACTTGTATTTTGTGTTCCATTTAAAATACAGCCGTATTTTATTTGTAATTAATTACTTGGGGAGCAGCCAACTGTAATTTATCATTTGTAATTCAAATGTCCGAGTGTATTTTGGCCATCTCTGTCCATTGTCCCCTTCACATTCAACTCATAAGCAGTGTTTTTTTAAAATTAACTTTGCTGGTACATTTCCATCATTCCACAAGAACTTTTACAAGTATCCACCGATACATCCAAACATATTTCATCATACATATTAACTTCTGTAAATCGAAAGTAATTGTAACAGGAAAAATAACGTGTTTCATAACAAAAAATATTGTCGAATTACGTAAATGGTGAAAAAATGGGGGAAAGTATAAGACAAAAAACAGGACTTGGATAATGATTTTAGTAGGAGGCCAAGTCAAAGGAGAAAGTTGGGAGGAGACAGTTCAACGTTTGATGTTTTTCAGGAGGAGAATCAGGAGATGTGGAGGAGAATGAGGAGGAGAATGAGGAGGAGAATGAGGAGGAGGAGAAACGGAGAGGGAGAAAGGAAAACTGTTTGTAAGGGTAAATAATCAAAGGGGATGATCTTAAGGGGAAAATGTTTGGACGGGGGAAAAGTGAGAAGAGAAAGCAAGAAAAAAAAAAAAGAAAAAGAAAGAGAGAAAGAGTTACTCACGCGGAAGCCCACCGCTGGAGAGTTTGACGGCGAACGGCCACTTTGGGCATTTCATATGCCATGGTGAGTGCTGAGGACCTAGCCCAGGAGCAGTTTGAGTCTCCCCACTAGACTTGGAAGGAGCAAGGCAGATTTGGTGAGGGAAGAGTCTCATTTTTGGCCTTTTTTTCTCTTTTTCCACGTCCTCCCCGTCCGGTCACCTCAAACATGACTTGGGATCAACCCAATCACCAGGGCTCAATAACTTAGTTTCACTTACTCCGTCTCTTCTGCTCTTCCTCCTCCCCCACCTCCTCTTCCAGGTTTTCCCCCCCGTTTTTTTGTACTTCTTCTTCTTCTTCTTTTTCAGTGAACAAAGAACGGGGACGAATGAGGGGATAAAGAATGTTTAGGGATTGGAAATGAAAGAAAATCAAGGGACGAACAACAATTTGCTCACTATTTTTTTTTTGCTCTTTCCCCCGTCCTTTCTTCCTACTTTCCCTCACTGTAGCCACTCCAAATTTACTCAAAGAGCACTTTTCATCACCACCTTCATCACACGTAGATGGGGGGAAAGAACAAGGATTGTTTCTTCCATGACGTTGTCGCAAGGAAAAGTTCTTTTAAGGCAGAAGCTATTTCATTTTATAAGGGGAGAAAAAAATACAAAAAAAAAACGAGGAGGGTAAGAAAAAAGGCAGACGCACAGCCCCTTTCTTTGGCAGAACAAGTCCATCCCCGTAAATATTGTTCCATGTATGACAAGCACGGTAGGAGAGAAAGTACGTTTTAGTGTCAGAATACCCACAAAAAAAAATTCCCACAAAAATTCTCCCCCTATTTTTTCCCTCTTGCAAGGTAAAAGATTGTAAAAGGGAAATAAAGCAAAAATTTGTTCTCACACAAATTGTTCCCTAAGGTCCATTTCCATGGACAAGACCAGTTTTTTTTATATGGCAGTAATAAAAAAAAAAGATACCGAGAGAGATGAAGTGACGAGAGACTCTTATATTTTGAGTGAAGCCCTTTTTTTTTATTTTAACACAGAGATACACATATATAACACTTTTTTTCCACCAAACACAAATCCCCTATTTCTTTGTACTTGTAATGTACTGCAGGGGGAAAAAAGAGGGGATGAAGATTATGATGAGACACACATTCTCTCTGTGAATATCCTCCTTTTTTTCTTCTCCCTTTTTTCCTTTCTTCCCAGAAAAAGCGGTGGATGAAGTTCGCCGTTCAGCGCAAAACTAAATCCAGAGTATGGTAGAAGACAGGGAAGAGAGAGAGGAAGAATACAAGGGAGGGCAAGTGAGGGGAAGGACGAGCGACCGACAGCCCTCTTTTTTTCTCTCCCTCTCCTCTTCTCCTCCGTCCTATGTAACGCCTGTTTAATATGTCCCACAAGCCCCCTCTCTTCCTCCCTTTTTAGCCGCACTCCTCTCCTTTACTCACTTCGCAATTAATTGGCCAACTTTCTCCGGGAACAGAGAGGCCCAGAAAAAGTAAAGAGGGAAAGCACAGACGGAAAAAGAGCTGGATAGAGACAGAAAAGAGAGAGAGGGCGGGAGGGAAATTTTTGGCCGGAGAGACCCCAAAATAGGACTAGTTGTCATTTACTTGTTTTTGCACACACTACTAACCCCCACACACACTCAGACACAAAACACCGCCTAACCTTCTTAGCTTCCCCCTGCACACTCTCAATACGGACACAAAATGTCTTCAGACGCACAGGAATACAGGGACAGACACGGAGAAACTCATACGCTCACGTCAGGAATTCCTTTCCCCTCTTTTTTAGTCTAATTGAATGGGCGAGAGTGTCAGTGCGTGGAGGAGGATGGAATATTAGGGAAAGTGGAGAAAGTGGGGAAAGTTGAGGGGAGAAATATACTGGGGAAAGATGGGATGTAGGGGAAAGCATGTAAAATGTTCCATGGAGATGAAATGGTTTTGCTACTTGATCAGATTAGAGAGTCAGTTGTCCTTGTGACATTTCACGGGTTTTCCCCCTCTTTTTTTCATTTCCTGTAGGTGTGGGGCTTCTCACTTTCCCCTAGTTTTTTGTAATACATATTCCTCCTTTCCCTCGTCCTTCTCCCAGTCTTTTCTTGGTTGTCTCCAATTTATATTTTTTCTGACCTATTTTATGTATGGATACATACAGAATTTTTTAGTATCTCTTTCCCTTTTGTTTCCTTCTCCGTTTTTTAGATTGTTTCCCTCAAAAGCTTCCTACTCGCAGGAGAAAGTGGGAGAATTCCTCCCTTGTCATTACATTCGCTTTCAAGCTGTTCTTGGGGTCTTTTTTTCTAATATGGATCAATCCCCTTAAATCTCCTTCCAGGAACTCTGACGCTTTCTTTCTTCTCAAGAACCCCGTTATTATTATGATATTTCTTCCTCCATTTATTTCCCATCTTTCTCCCTCCCCGGATCAAATAAGTAGCTTCCAGTTCTTCTGCACTTTCCTTCTTTACTTTCCCCTTCACAGCATTTTTTGGATTATTTAGCACAATTTTTTTTACTGCCGCTGACCAAGCAACAACCATTAGTTTTGGGTGATGAGGAAACAGGAATTAATGTTAAAGCACAATTTTTTGTGGCCGGGAAAGCTGGGGACAGATACAAAATTGCGGGGGAGATAAAGGAAAAAAGGAATAGTTATAGGAGGAAAGGCAAAATTAGAGGAGGAATAGTTATAGGAGAAAGGCAAAATTAGAGGAAAAATTGGAGTAAAGGGGAAATTATAACCAGTCAGTTTTTCTGGTCCCTTTTTTTTATGCTCTTGTCCTCCCTTGTCACCAGCTCGTGAGGAGCCGGAGCACGAGGAAAAAGTCACACAAATCTTGTCACGTTGAGTTTGGTCTTCCCCTGATAAACTCATCCCTAAAAGCAACTTGACTCCTCCAAGACGAGTGGAGAAAGACACGCGCCAAAAGCCCATCTCACCGTCTCCCTACAGCCCCTATGGAGGCTTCCCTATTCTTTATGGAAACTGAATACACCAGGCATTGGGGATGGGGGAGGATCCAGTGGGTGAGGAGGAAGGGAGGAGGATGATAAGGAGGAAGGAAACAGGAAAAACAGTGAGGACAGCACAATATTTAAAAAAATAAGGGACGAAGAAAAAATAAGGGAAGAAGAGAAATAAGGGAAGAAGAAAAATAAGGGAAGAAAGGGTAGAAAGGGAAGAACAAGGAGGAGGAGAAGGAGTGAGGGAGACATGGAAGAAGAAGAAGAATACAAGCAGTCAGCTCGGAGCCAGTGGTCTATTAATGATAGTGGGGAAGGAGAGGAGGAGGCGGAGGGGAGGGAGAAAAAGGAAATCAAATGAAAGTGCATCCCTCTTGAGCAAAAAGTCCTTGTACGTGGGTATCTCTTCCACAAGGACAACGACACTGCTCCTCAACAACTTTCTCCTCCACTCTTCCTCTTGTCCCTCCATCTCTCCCTCTCTCTCTCCCTCCCTCTCTCTCTCTACCTCCATTTCTCCCCACAGCCTCCTGCCTCTTGTGACCAAAACAAGTAATGTAGCGTGGTCTGGAGAAGGAAAGCTTTTCCCTTGTCAGTTCTCCGAACGAGAATTGAGAGAGAAGTCTGGAGGAGGTGGTGGAGGAGGATGAGGAGGATGGAAAAAAGCCGTGTCCTCCTATCTATGAATGGACTTTACTCCTACCCTGGCAGGGGGAATAGTAATAGTGGAGTGGAGGGCAAAGAGGGAAGGAGGAGGGAAAAATCCCCCGAAGATTTTCGGCTCTTCCAATGTTACCATTTATGGGAAGAAGCTTTTGGGGAAAGTCTTCTGTGTAAGGATAAAAACCCCCGGCACACATTTTTCCATTCTCTTTTGGTCCCTGTCTCTCTTTTTTGGTCTCACTCTCTTTTGGTCTCTCTTTCTTTTGGTCTGTCTGTCTTTTGGTCTCCGTCTCTCTCTCTCTCCGTCTACACCGTCTTCCGCCGCCCTCATCCGTCCCTCCTTGGCTTTCCGTGGTCGTTTCAACACTTAAGCACGCACGGGGACAGAAAGAGGGGAGGAGGAGGAGATTTTTCTTTACTGTAGAAAAATAGGAAAAGACTCCGTCACCAACCGCCTTCACCACACAAAATGGAAATTGCATGGGTGGACGGACGAAAGGGAGTCCCACGATAGGGGAAATCTCCATTTTTTAAAGGTCCTTTCAAAATTCGGGGTTGTTCTGACCACTCGGCTATTTTAAGGGGGAAAGGACCAGGCACACATGTGACTACTACCATGCGTGTGCCCTTTATATCTCATGGGGTGCTGGATACTTTTTCCCACACCCACAGCATGCACAGGTTGCTCTTTAAATTCCACACCTTTCACATCCCCCCACAGGGTTTGCCTTTTCTTAAACTTTTTTTTCTTTTTCTCCTCCTTTTTTCTATTCGCTGTCCTCTTTGCTCCCGTTGTGGCTTTTAAGGAATCAAATTATTATTTACCGAAGTTTCCTTATCGTTGGTCAGTTTGAAAAGATTCTTTTAGGGACAACGAGAAGTTGAAGGAGGAATGGGCATAGTGATTTGTTGATGATGGTTTAGCCTACGAACAACCAATTGCCTTTGTTATTGAGAGTGACCTGATCTCCTTTTGCTCTCTACTTGAATTTATTTCTTGATTTCTCCCTTTCGTCCTCTGTCTCCCTCTCTTTTTTGTCACACAAGCAAACAAATGCCTGGATTCGAGCTTCTTTTTCCACTTGTTTTCTTTATTCACTAACAAAACTCTTTCTATTTCTCGTTTTTCACTTTTCTCCTTTCAGTCACTCGTTTTGATTTTTTCTCTCTTTTTCATTCAAAAGACTCACTTTCTCCAAAGCTCCACGTTCTTTTTTATTTATTTTCTCCTTTACATTATTTGTTCGTCCCTACTTCGCTTTCTCTATTTCGTTTTCTCTTTCACTTTCTCTGTTTCATTCTTTCTCTCTTTCTTTCACTTTCCCTCGCTTTCTCTCTGGATTTTTCGTCTTCACTTCTTCTCTGTCTTTCTCTTTCCCTGGCCCTCTGTCTTTTTCCCCTTTGCTTTCTCTTTTTGTCTATAGATTTGTCTCTATATTTCTGTCTCCATGACGTTTTCCCTCTTTCGTTCTCTCCCCTCGCTTTCTCATCTTCTTCTCCTTCACTTTCTCTTTTTCTCTATATATTTGTCTCTTTATTTCTGTTTCCATGACGTTTTCTCTCTTTCGTTTGCTCTCCCTTGCTTTCTTTCTGTCATTTTCTTCTTTGCTTTCTCCTTGTCTTTTTCTCTGTCGCTTTCACTCTCTATTTCTGTCTCCATAATGTTTTCTCTCCATCGTTCTCTCTCCCTCGCTTTCTGTCCTTTTCTCCTTCGATTTCTGTTTCTCATTCTTTCTCCTTCACGTTTTCTCTCTTTCTTTCTCTCTTTGGATTTCTCTCCCACGCTTGCTCTTTCCTTTATCTCGCTTGCTTTCTCTATACTTTTTACTCCTATTGTATTTTTTTTTCTTTTCCGTCTTGCATCCTCCTCCAATCGCTCTCTCTATCTCTGCTTCCCTGTTGCTCTCTCTCCTCACTGAAACCATATCCCTCCCCGTAGATCACTCGCCTTGTTCCACATGGTAAAATCCTGGCTGAGAAACTAATGGCTTTAGGTATAGGAACATATCCATGAAAGCAATAACCCCAAAGGATTTGGGAACAGTTTTGGACATGGCATTCGAGGGTTTTTTGTCATATCAGAGAAAGAACTCACTACTAGTCTGAAACACCTTACTGGGATGTGTTGAGTACCTCCATATCCCCCTCTATCTCCCTCTTTCACTTTCTCTTCTCCCTCCTCAATTACTTTCTCCCTCTCTCTCTCTCTCTCTCTTTCCTTCCCATCTCCCTCCCTTCCCTCCTTTAGGAGTACTTAGCCAAAGCACTCAGCAAACTCTTGTGACCCTCATTTCGCTTTGTTACTCACCACTGGAACAACAAGGGATATCATGGTGGGCGGGGGAGGGGGAAAGCAGAGCCCTATGATGTATTTCCCTCATAACATTTCCACCAAATCCCAGGGTAATTTCCCTCCTCCATAATCATAACAGTAATGTAAGACCGGTCGTGCCTTTTCCTTAAACAAATCTTCTCAAGTCCCGACCTGTCCGACTTACAACAAGCAGTGAATACCTACATTTATATTCATGCACATACATTTATACACGTGTACATTCTCTTTATTTGTACAGAGAAAGAGGGCAAGTGGTTTTTTTGGGTTATCCTACGATTTCTTAGGATTTTTTACACAAGAAATGGACGAGATTTATCCTTTATATTATGGTTGATCATTTATAGAATAAAACCGGGGTCACTCCATCCCTGGATTGATTTTTCTCCTACTAATCCGAATATCCCAAAGAGCCCGATTCTTGCGGAGTCATCATGGTGCTATTTGTCTTGGGATTATTATCTCCTCCAATTAGCCGTTAATGCCCCAAAAAAACATGATAATGTCCTATATAAATTTGCGGCGGTCTATAGCAATTAGTAAAATGGTGGTGGACTAACGCTTTTTTTTTGGTTTTATGGAGGGACGCTTATCGGAGGTGATTTAATTAAATTTGCATGGGATGGTTCATCAGGGGCTACAATGACCGTGGAAAAAGTGGAGGGAGATAGCAGCTGGTGAGAATGAATCTGGAGTGAGCCCAAACTGGAGCCAGACATTTCTTTCTACATTTTCTTCCTACAAAAACTGGACTGGAGCTTCGGCTCATTAGATTGGAATCAATTTCCTTCTTCCCAACTTTGAAATGCGAACATTTTCTTTTCCGCTTTTTGTGATCAGATTAAATCTTGGCCTACATTCTCAAGGGAATAATTCCTTTTATGGGGGTGGGGAGAGTTTTAAATATTTTCAATCTAATGAGTCATGGATTTACCGGAATTTGGAGAAAAGAATCCTCCTTCAATGTTAACCTTGCAGGAATTCCGGATTTCCCCCGTCTCGTAGGAAGGCCTTCTAAGGAAACTATTTTTAAGAGGAACGTTTTTCAAGAAGAAGAGAAAAGCTCTTGCATGAGAACTGGTGCATGGAAAAACGTGTCCTCGTAAGGATTTCCTCCGGTGAATTTACATAATCACTCGTAATGAATGTAGGATGGAAGGAACATTTCTTCAAACTTGTTTTCGTTCTTCTTTCCATTTTTTTACTCCCTATCTCTCTTGCTTTCTCTACCAAATCCCCATTCTCACGTTTCCCCACCATTCCTTCTGTTTCTATTTTACGTTTTCTGTATCTTTCTCTCTTTTCTACGTCTCTCTCTCATTTTCTCATTACCGTACATTTTTCCTGTTCTTTTAGATTCACTCTGCGCCTTCCAATTGCTTCTCTTTCTACTTCAATATTTCTTGGTTTCTCTTTCTTCCTCCATATTTTTTGTTTTCTCTCTCTGTATATTTCTTTCTTTCTCTTTCGGTATCTTTTTTGCTTTCTCTCTCTCTATGTTTCTTGCTTTCTCTTTCGGTATCTTTTTTGCTTTTTCTCTCTCTATATTTCTTGCTTTCTCTTTCGGTATCTTTTTTGCTTTCTCTCCCTTCCTCTATATTTTTTGCTTTCTCTCTCTTCCTCCATATTTTTGATTTCTCTCTCTATATTTTTTGTTTTCTCTTTCTTTATATTTTTGCTTTCTCTTTCTTTCTCTATATTTTTGCTTTCTCTTTCTTTCTCTATATTTTTGCTTTCTCTTTCTTTCTCTATATTTTTTGCTTTCTTTCTTTCTCTATATATTTTTGCTTTCTCTTTCTTTCTCTATATTTTTTTCTTTCTCTTTCTCTATATTTCTTGCCTTCTCTCTCTTCCG
Source organism: Disparrhopalites patrizii (assembly GCA_034698585.1). Lineage (NCBI taxonomy): Eukaryota > Metazoa > Arthropoda > Collembola > Symphypleona > Sminthuridae > Disparrhopalites > Disparrhopalites patrizii. The sequence goes on from JAQGBT010000107.1 coordinate 10,924, forward strand.
CCATAATACTTGCGTTCTCCCTGCTTAATTTTTTCTTTGGATATATTTTTCTCCTTCAGTAACTTTCTCTCACTTACTTTATCTCCGCATATTGTACTGCCTTTCTCTTATGCGCTTACTTTCTTTCTGTTTTTGCCGAATTTCTTAATTTCTCTTTTTTTCTCTTTTTCCATCAATTCTGTCTCTCTGTTTTTCTTTCATTTGTTTCTTATTTCTTCGATCATGTCCTTGTCTTGTTTGCTCTCTTCAATTTCTCTCCATTTGGCACTTTCTCTTTTGCTCGTCTCTTTCTCATTTGTGCTTTTTACTGTCTGTGTTTACCAGTTTTTCTTGTGTCTCTTTCCCCTCAATGCTTCATTTCATTGCGTAGTTTCTCTTTTTCTCTCTTGTATTCTTCGTTTCTCTACTTCGATGGTACCTTTCCTCTCTCTCTCTCTCTTCTTTCATTCTCTATCTCTTTCTTGCTGTCTCTCACTCTCTTGCTATTCCTCTCCTTTTCGTATGATCTATTTTATTCCGTCCATTATTTCTCCCATTCTCTTGATTACTTCCTCTCACTTTGACTTTCTTCCTCTCTCGTTCTTCTTCTAACGTTCTCTTTCGCTCTCTCTTCTCTCTTATTCCATGCCACATATGACGCTTGTGGAGGTGTAAGAAGTTCTGCGGCATCCGTGTCCTAATCCATACTTTCTATTCCGCACACTTTTTTCTTTTACATTTCCCATCCATTACGATTATATGCCACTTTTATATTTCCCCAATCTTTCTTCCTTTCCCCCCGTTTCTTATTGGTCCCACCAACACTTTATGGAGACAAAAGCTCCTCCTTGGCATTTTACTCTCTAATCCGCAGTCAGTGCCCTCATAATTTTTAGGGGTGATATTTTTCCCCCGTTTTATTTTCATGCTTTACTATAGAAAGGGTCGTGTAACGTGCACGATAAAACGTTTTCCAATCGGCGCGGTTGGGACTGACGAGTCAAGCCCGCCACCTATCGAGCTCTTTTGGAACTATTTCCAGCCGTCTCCAGTGAGTTGCTCCATGGAATCCCCAGGATGGAAGCCATGTGAGAAGTCGTAATGAGACGTTACTGAGTAAATAATTTGGTTCATCTTTAAATTCTTTCCTGTAGCCAGCGTTGTCAGTATTGAACAGAGAAAGGTTTCAGGGTAAAACATGTGAAATTGCCGTGAGTTACTTTTGACATTGTCTGGTGGAGATTAACCAGATCTGCTTTTGTGAGAATTCGGATTCTCGAGAAATGTAAACACCACGTGAAATTAAGAGGAAAAACTGGGAGAGAGAATCAAATATCTGTCTTTTGTGAACGTTCTGACCTTAATAATTCCGTAGTTCCTTCTGCATTACTTTCCCTCCGGCTTCCGACCACCTGGTCCTGCAGTTGTTTGGCAGAATTGATTGTGCACACGGGGAAAGGTCTGGTTTTTGTCCCATTTTCGTGAATGATCACAATCTCAGTTTTTTTTACTGTCTTCACCGCCAATAATATCTCCCTCGTTGTGAAGTTATTCTAGCGTCAGTCTTTTTGAATTTTGTTTCGCTCTGTACATTTCTTCATTGTCTTATTAAACTATGTCTTGCGTCACTAGTTTGGCTTTCGCTTCCTCATCAAGATTTTTCATTACAATTGAGTATCTCAACTTTATTCTTTTATTTTTATGTATCAATATTTAATTTTTGTTTTCACAATTTCTGTGCTTTCTCTTTTTTCTTTTTAAAATTCTGCCCTTCCTTTTGCTTTCGAAATTCTCCTTGCTTTCCTTCTCAATTTTTTCGGTTTTTTTTTATGTCTCAATTTCTCCAGTTTTTCTTTCTTAATTTCTCCAGTTCTGCTGTCTTTCTCAATTTCTCGATTTTTTTCTTTCTCAATTTTTTCTGTTTTGCTTTCCTTCTCAATTTCTCCCGTTGTGCTTTATTTCTCAATTACTCCCGTTGTGCTTTATTTCTCAATTTCTCCCGTTTTGCTTTATTTTTCAATTTCCCCAGTTTTGCTCTATTTCTCAATTTCTCCAGTTTGACTTTCTTTCTCAATTTTTTAAATTTTGCTTTCTTTCTCAATTTCTCGTGTTTTTCTTTCTTTCTAAACTTTACCACTTTTAATTTCTTTTCCAATTTCTACTGTTCTGCTGTCTTTCTTAATTTTTCCACTTTCGCTTTCTTTCCCAAGTTCTACTGTTCTGCAGTGTTTCTCAATTTCTCCAGTTCTGCTTTCTCTCTCAATCTCTTCATTTTTGCTTTCTTTTTCAATTTTTACTGTTTCATTTCTTTCTTCATTTTTTTTTTCTCTATATTTTTCTTTTTGTGTTCCAATTCCGTCACTTATTTATGCTGTCTTTCTATCTCTCTTTTGTTCTCCTTCTCTCCCTACTCGTCCATAATTTATACTTGCCTTACATTTCTATATGCTTTCCCTGTCCCACCCTAATTTACCGATTCTCTCTATTTCTATATTTCTCTCCTTCTCTCCTATATATTTCTTTCTCTCTCTCTTTTTATTCTTTCGTTTCTCCGTTTTGCTGTTTCTACTTCGTAATAGACTTCTTTTGCCCCCCGTATTCCATAACTATTTTTACTCACTTCTTTTACCCCTTTTTATTTTCGGGAATTAACCTGAACTTTTTAGCTTAGCATTTTTGTCTCACAGTACTGTAGTAGATTCCCGGTTTTCATGTTTTCATTTTGTTGCTTCTTTGCCTCTTCCTACCAATTTACCTTTCTTCTCGTTTCCCCTTTCTTTATTCTCTAAAACCCTGTGCCTTTCATTTCGGTCTTGCTCGGTGCACCGCTTTTCCTCGCCATTTTATTTTCTTTGTTCTTACTTTAATAATAGTAATGGCTTTTATTGATATAGGCAAAATTGTTCCTGCTCTAGTTTCTCTCCGTGTCTCTCCCTCATATTATTTATCTTTCCTTTCCACGTACTTTTCTCTTTCTCCTTCTTCCCCCTGTTCGCACTAGGTTGGGATTACCAAGAAATTTACCGGTTGCCTCACTTTACTGAACCAGCCAGTCCTCTCTCAATTCCCCACACGTTTTTATTTCGAGCCGGAAGAAATGGCTGGAGATTTTGACAAAGTCTGACTTAATCTCTCTGTCCTTACAAGGAATTCCTAGTTATTCAAATAGCTTGGGGGAAGGATGAGTTAGATTTCTTTTTGGGTAAGCTATAGAGTAAACACAAGAGAGATTTTGGTGTAGAGCAGCATGGAAAAATGTACCCAACTTCTTAATTAAGCGCATTTGAATTTCAAGGGGAAATGGCTTCCCTCTGCACTTTTCCAGCTGAAGAGCTTTACGGGAGTGTCAACTCCGACAAATCCCACTAATTATCGTTGCAAATTCCTTGCCCCCGCTGAGATTATTCCTTTTGTAAGCGCCAGTCTTAAATAATTGGATTTGTATAGTCCGTGGTGGTGGTCTAAACCACTGAAGTCTCTCTCTCTGTCTCTCTTTCTTTCTCTTTCTTTCCCTTTCTCTCTCTTTCTTTCGCTTTCTTTCTCTTCCTACGTTTCTCACTCTTTTTTCTGGCTCTTTCTTTCTTTCTCTTTCTCTTTCTTTCTCTTTCGCTCTCCTTCTCTCTGTCTCTCTCTTTGTTTCTCTCTTTCTATCTTTCTCTCTCTGGCTCTCTTTCCTTCTATCTTTCCTTCTATTTCATTCTCTCGCTTTCTCTCTCTTTCTTTCTCTTTGTCTTTCTTTCTCTTTCTCGCTGTTTCTTTTTTTACTTTCTTTCTCTCTCATTCTTTTTGTTTCTCTCTTTATTTGTTTCTCTCTATTTCTTTCGCTTGCTTGCTTTCTTTCTCTTTCTTTCTTTGTTTCTCTCTTTCTTTCTTTCTCTTTCTTTCTCTCTATGTCTGTCTCTGTCTCACTTTCTGTCCGTCGCTTTGTCTCTCTCTCTCTCTTTCCTCCATTTGAATGCATGTACTCCTCCTTGCCTTCCCTTCCTCCTCCTTCTCTCGGGTTCTTGCCTTCCCCGGAAATGACATTACCACGCAAGAGGACTGCTCCGAAAAAGAAGGAATAGTTACCCCACCAAATTTTGCCGTCAATGTGAAGTATTTTCTCCACATCACGTTCCTCAAAGTCCTTAGTACAGGCATGCATACGCATTCACCACATTTAGTAAGGCGAATTATTCCGCGTAGTTTGTTTTGCCAAAGCGGAGAGGTATCGATTTCTTCCCGGCATTCCTTCTAATTAGTTAGCTCGTAAAAACCAAGAGATATTTACATTTGGTCAACCACACATGTGTCTACAGCTTCTCTCAGTCTTCCCCTCCACTCTACTCCATCCGAATTTTTCGGTGATTCCTTATTTTCCTCGGAACGAGAAGGCGGAATGATAAACATTTACTTATTCGGAAAAAACATACTCCTTTCAAGGGGAATTCTTCCCCACATTTTCCCTTGTGTATCCACTATCGAAATTATCCGGTAAGGTCTTCAACAAGAGGTTCCTCTCATTCTCGTACAGAAGTATTATTCTTCCGTTTTTGCTGAACTTTTTTTTTCGATGTATCCATGCAAACAATATGTTTTGCTCCCCACCATTAACATCCACGCAAGGTGGTCTTTTTGTAAATATTTTATTTCAAGGGGGGACGGCTGGAATCAAGCCATTACAAATTCCAGTTTCTCATGGCCATTGTCAGTGATCCATTTTTTTCTTGCTGCAATTTCCATTACAATTGCGAATGCAAAAGGGGAAAAGTGATGGAGATTCGTTCAGACAAGATGAAACAATATTTACCTCCGAACTATTTCCAAACAGCATGGGTTTGGTGCAATTAAGTGCCATCTCAAAAATTGCGGGAAAAAATAGAGAAAAAGATACGAAGAGTGACACAAAAAGAGGGGAAATATAGAGAAGGGGAAAGAGAAAGAAATGAGAGAAAAAGTGGGGAAAATACAACCAAAATCGGGACAAGAAAATAAGGCCGAGACCGGAAAAAGAGAAATTCGAGAGAGAATCAGAGCGCCAGAAAGCGTGGGAAGATAAACAAAAGAATGAAGGACGCCGATACAATTTCTAGTTTAGTTTCAGAGATTTCTAGTTCAGAAAAATAACAGACGAACCTAAACAAAAAAAATATGACAGCCTTGAACATGTGTAGTTGAAGACGTACAAAAAACTAGAACAGATTGCACTTAATATTTGGCTCCTACTCAAAACATTCAAAACAAACTGGGTCTCAGCTCTCCCCTCGCATTAATTTCTCCTCCATTCACAATGTTTCTCTATCCAATACTGACCTCATGATTTTCAGCAAGAGAATAAAAAACGGATTTTTTCTTACTCATGGAGAAAAACTGTTGAATAGTCCACGGCAAGAGGAAAGAAAGGGATGAATCAGTGGGGAGGAGCTGCGACCCAAAAAACCCCCAGATTTTTTCTCCAATCATTAGTCATGGATCAAAAGGGGGATGAAAGCCTGTATAAACCCTCCACGGCTTATGAATCCATGTCCGACACAACAAATAAAATTGGGGCATCGTGATTATGATGAGATCTTATTTGTTAGGGACACAATGGGCCTTTTTCTACCGTAAAGGGATCAGTGGGTAGGGCAAGAATGAATAAACAGTTGCTAATAAAAAGGGAGCAGCTTCAAACTACGCAGTTGTCAAATCCAAGTTGATTAAAGTGGTTTAGGAAGGAGCAAAATGGATTTAGTACGGCAACCTCTTTGATGCGGATTTGTCAAACGAGAGGGCGAAGCGGTACAAGGAAGAGTCTGTTAACCAAGGGAGGGATGCCGAACGGTTGAAGGGAACGATACTGATAGAAAAAAAGGACGCAGAACGATGACAGCTGATTTGAGAGAAATCCGCACATGCAACAATCATGCAGTAGAAAAAAGTGAAGGTGACAAATCCAGCATTGACACAAGCGCACAATTTATGAATGAACAAATAATTCAAAAATAATAAGGCAACGGATCTTAAATCCAACAAGGTCTGCGCAAGAGGAGAAAGTTGGGAAATAAGTTGGGAGGAAATTGGGAAACGAGGACAAGCATTGACAACAGAAAAATCATAAGAGAGGCAAGCATTGAGAAAGCCGAGAAAGTATGGAAACGCATCGGTAAGAAAAAAGCATCATCACAAAGGAAAAAGTATTAGAAATGAAAGAGGAAGCATCCAAAACAAAAACCGAATGGACTCAAAAAACAACAACAGGGCAAAGAGAAAAGAAAATATGCCAAAAAATATCATTAGTAGAAATCATCAAAATGAGTAAAGTTTCTAAATAAATCGTCAAATTGAAAAGTTAAAGAGAAAGTACAGGATAAAATCAAAAATAAAGAGAAAGTATGGGAAAGCCTCGGTAAAAAAGAGAAAGCATCACCACAAAGGTGAAAGTATTCGAAATGAAGGAGAGAGCATTGAAAACAAAAATCAAATGAACTAAAAAATAAAGACAGAACAAAGAGAAAAGAAAATATGCCAAATTATTATTGTAGAAATCGTGAAAATGAGCAAGGAAAAAGTTGTGTAAATAAAGAAATCGCCAAAACGAACATAACAAAGGGTAACACAGAAGAGAGAAGGTAAGAGAAAACTACCCTATTTCGACAAAACGCTGAAGTACCAAGAGGAAAGGCAAGCATACGGAAGCCTCTAAAATAATTGATGGTGATTCAAAAACCAACTCCGGGCTCCATTTTGTCAGTCGGGAAAAGGAAAGCTGAGAAAAAGTAAAAGTCCAGAGAAGGAATAAAAAATATGAGTTCATAAATGCAAATTTGGACAGATAATCAGTCACCCAGAGTGGCCTGTCAAGGCTCCATCTTTTTGCTGGAGCAAAAAAAAAAAGTCAGGAGAACTAACTTCATCTCTGAAAAAGTGGAGAAGAAATGCTTTTTCTCAATCTAGATAAATCATCCAATCGTATAAAAATCAGGTTTTTTTCTGATCAACCCCAACACCCAACTCCTTGGAACTCGTAACTAGCCGGGAAAAGAATAATGGTGAGCTTGTGAAGCAAGAAACAAAATACCTTCTTGAATCTCCCGAGCAGACATTTTTGATTTCCTTTCCATAGATTTACAGTATCTTTTTTGGTAAACACCAAAGCGGACATTTCTTATTGCTTTCCTTCTCCGCACACCTTACCTTCCAAGGACTTTGAGCTGTCTCATATGTCCGTCAAAAACGGGATTTTGCTCAAATCTCTACTTACCCTCAATTCTTTTCCAAGAACACGTGACTTATTCTCTTTTTCATGTAGTCCCCCCCTCCTTTTTGCTTTCCACCAAAACAAAACTCCCTCTAGCCTTTTCCATAATTTCAAAAATCTCCAGGAACAATGTGTTCGTGCCGGATTTTAATCAAAATTTGGAAGATAGCCGTTTTCTCCTGAATAGTCAAACGGGAGAGAGTAAAAGTAGAAAAGTCAATACCAAGTATGCAGTACTTGAGCATGTGAAGAGATTGACAAATGATTTCCTTCGTATTTCAGTCTCCACAAATATTGAATCCAGAATCCGTCTACTCGCCTAGACTTGAGGGCCGTCAGAAAAGCAACGTATGAGGGGGTAAGAATTGAAAAGGAATTATTGTCAAGACAGAAGCAAAGAGAGAGAGAGAAACAGCCTCAAGAAAGGACGATACAAATTGTATTTGTACGACTTCACTTAAACCTTCTTCTTCTGGAGAATCAATGGCTATATGGAGAAGCATTCTTTTTCAAAAACTCAATTGCTGTCCCGCCAATCTTTAGATGTGTGATGCCTCTTTTGCATGTTCTCCTCCTTCCTGCTCAATACTTTAAATCCTCAATTCTTATCTACTTTCTCTTTCACATTCGTCCCCTTAACGACAGTGCTAAAGGCTATACATTTATTATCTCCGCTTTTTTCTGAATTCTTCAGACGATTAGTACACCGATTTCCTTCACTTTCTCTCTTCTACTGTTTCTTTTTGTCTCTCCTTGAGTTCTCCGGTTTTCTTTGTTTGTGATTTCTGCTGATATCCACTGCTTTCCCGTTCCGTCTCTTAATATATTTCCATTTGTTTTATCCTTTTAATTTTGCGCCATTGTGCTTTCTCTTAATTTATTCGTTTGACTTTCTCCTTGTATTTTTGTGTCATTGTGCTTTCTCTTAATTTTTTCCCTTTGATTTCTCCTTTTGTTTTTTGTGTCATTGCGCTTTCTCTTAATTTTTTCGTTTGACTTTCTCCTTGTATTTTTGTGTCATTGTGCTTTCTCTTAATTTTTTCGTTTGACTTTCTCCTCTTATTTTTGTGTCATTGCGATTTCTATTAATTTTTGTCTTTGCTCTCTGCTTTTCTTATTGTTTTGGTGTGCTTTCTCGTAACTTTTTAAATTGTAAAGGTCTTTTCGCTTTTATATCTTTTGTTTGTAGACACTTTCTCACCATTTTCTTTCTGCGTGCTTCCTTCCGCTCCTTTTCCTTCTCCGTGCTTTCTCCATGTTTTTCCCTACTTTTTCCTTGCATTTTTTCTACGGTTTTCTCCTAGCTAAATTCCAATGTCTTTATTTTTTAGTTTCTTTTTCTTTTTTCGTTCCACTATTTTTGCGCCGTTTTTGCCGTTTCTCCTTTTTAAGCAACTCTCGTTTTTCCCTGCTTGTATATGACTTATTTGCTTTCTCTCTGATATATTTCTTTTCCTCACTTACAATTAGTTTGCTCTAATGTTGCATCCCTGCCTTCTCTCAGAAATTGCGTCCTGTTTTTTATTCTTTGCATTCTTTGTTGTCATCTGTGTTTTTTTCGCTTTCTCTTTCTTTTCTCTGCCTTTTATCATGCTTCCTTTTTGTCTTTCTGTGTTTTTGCTATCTGATTGAGCTTCCGCTTTCACACTTTTCTTTTAGCTTGCATTTATTCTATATTTTCGCTGTTTCCGGCTTTCTTAATGCCGCTTTTTATTTTCCTGACTTTTCTCCAATATTTTTGCCTTTGCTCTTCCTCTGCATCTGTTGATTTGATTTTCCTTCTATATTTCTTTTCTTTATTTGTATTAAGCTCGTCTCAATAATGTGTGTCTATACTATTCCACAACTCTCGTGGCCAATTTTTGTTTTATATGTTGATCTCTTTCCATTTCAATTTGTGCACGTAGAAATTCATACGCACAGCCTTTATATGACAGTAAGGAAGGCAAGGAAGAAGGCAAATGAGGTGAGTAGTGGAATTTCCTCATGTTTTCGGTCTTGGATCATTAAATGTACAAAGTTCCACTCGAGAGCATAAACAACCCCCGACTATATGGTGCTATATGTCTATACAGACATTTTATGGCTCTGTCAACATGAAGCATGATGGCTAGCATCCTTCCATTCATCTGTGAGTTTTTGTCAAGGACCACAACAAAAAAAGACCAAAGAAAAAAATTGTGCAGACAAAGAAGATTTCTGGCACGTGCCATTTCCTTTTCGTTTCCCCCCTCACGACCCTCGTCTGGATCGACTTGCTGGGTTTCACACAAAAAAAAGGATGGAAATAAAAAAAACAACCCAAGGAAAGATTGAAGATCAGTCTTACCTGATTTGCACTGTTTTTATGTCTTCCTTTTGTCTTTTATCAGATTATCTTTTCCCCCAATCTTCCCTTTCCTTCACTCTTCTCACTTCTTGTTTTCTTTTGCATGTAACCTCATTTCTTTTTTCTCGCTCCTTCCTTCCCCCATATTTTCTTGGTGGGGGGAAAATGGATAGGTGTGCAGTTTTCTACCTTGTGTACTTATGGCTTCCCTTTATGCATTTTTTGTCCCATTTTTTCTCCGCTTCCAAACCACGAGTAGGACATTCTTCGATTTTGTGCCAGTGTCATCGTGTCTTCTCCTCCCCCTTTCTACCCCCTTCAACTCCACCTCTTTTGTTCCATTCTCTCACCTTTCGCTGAGGGTGATTCTGCTTCCCCCGCACCCTCTAAAAATCCTTCGGGATTCTCCTTGTCGCTCTCTATTTTCCTTTTCCTTTATCTCCCCATCCTTTTCTCTCCCCCTCTTGGCTTATTTTTTCTCTCTCTAGGGGAATTCAAGGAACAAAGGCCCATAGGGGAAGATACCGTGTCCTCTTGTACCCATCCCTGTCAAATCATCGGTGTGACACCGATCTTTCCACACCCACAGAACATTATTGAACATGTGGCTAAATAGATGGAAGATAGGCAATGGACGGGAGAGACAAAGAACGAGACGGAGAGGAAGCAGCACGGGAGAATTAGAACAAGAAAAGAAGGACGGAGCGGAAGATAACGAAACGAGAAAGAGAGAAAGTGAGGAAGAGAAACCAAAAGAGAGAGATAAAGTGAGGAAGATAAACAAAAAGAGAGAGATAAAGTGAGGAAGATAAACAAAAAGAGAGAGACTGTGAGGAAGAAAAACAAAGAGAAAAAGAAAGTGAGGAAGAGGAAATGAGGTTGAGAAAGAAAGAGACAAGTAAAGTGAGGAATAGAAATAAAGAGAGAGAAAAGAGCGAAAGGGAAGAATAGAAATAAAGAGAGAGAAAAGAGCGAAAGGGAAGAATAGAAAGCAAGAGAGAGAGAAATTCAGGAAGAAAAAGAAAGGGAGAGAAAGCGAGGGAGAGAAATAAAGAGAGAGAAAGTGAGGAAAAAGAAAGAGAAAGTGAGGAAGAGAAAGAAAGAGAGAGAAAGTGAGAGAGAGGAAAAACGAGAGAAAGCTAGGAAGAGAAAAAAGGAAAATGAGGAAGAAAAAGAAAGCGAAAGAAAGAGTGGTAGAGAAAGAAAGAAAGAGAAAACGAGGAAGAGAGACAAAGCAAGGAAGAAAAAGAAAGAGAGAGAAAGTGAAGAAGAGAAAGAAATAGAGAGAGAGAAAATGAGGAACAAAAAGAAACAGAGAAAGCGAGGAAGAGGAAAAAAGAGATATCTAAAAGGGACGAAAAAGAGGAGAGGAAGACAGAGAAAAGAATCGGAAATGAAAATGAACAGAAAACAAAGCAAAAAGAGATCTCAGAGTATGTAGAAATAAAACGAAATAGGAAGAGAGGAAAAAATATGGAACGACAGAGAAGATATACAAGAAAAAACCAAAAAAGGAGAAGGAGGTAAAGAAAAATGGAAAAGGGTGATGAAATTTCGGGGAAAATAGAGAAAGATGGAAAGAAAAAGATATGGATGTAAAAAAGGAAAAGAGTTAATACAAAAGATAAGGAGATTGACATAAAAATACATGCAAATGATCATATTTTTCTCTCCCTCCCCATTTAATAATTTTTGAGCAGTGAAGCAAGGAAAGGAGGTGAGAGACAGGATAAAGACCTATGCTATTGAAATTAGTTGTGCATACCTATACACGTTTCTCCTTCAAGTCCCAAAGAGAGACATTTCCCTTCCCATATCTTCCCCTGATGATGATTGTAAGGAAGAAGAAAAATAAGTTGATCATGATGATGCAATCATCAGATCCAAAGGACTTGACGAAAACCTCTTGAATGGAGCCTGACGATGGTGGGGGGGCAGAATCTGAACGAGACCTGTCATTTCCGCTGATGCACATGCATATTCGGTCCCTCATCATATCCTTCACATCTCCCTTTCACATCTCCCGTCCTAAAAAGAAACTGGGAGAACGAGGGACTTAAAACGAACGTACTAAAAAAAATGGGAGATGGGAGAGGAAAAAAGACTATCCATCACAACCACATTGGTTCAATACAAAAAAAAATAAAAGTTTTTTAAAAATCCCCCACAAACCTCTCACTTCTTGACGGACGTACGTTTTCCTGTCCTCTTTTTTTTCATTCCAATACAGAAATAGAAAAACTAACCCTTTCGACCACCTTTACAGGGGGAAAAGGACAAGTTGAGAAGCGACAGAAGATAAATGCTGGGGAAAATGCTGGAGAAGAAGGAAATGTTTTCCCGTGTGGATGACATGAAAGACTTGGTGATGTCTCGTACTTTCCAGCTTCGTCTCATCTTCCCCTCCCCCTCTTTTTCTTACCCTTCAATCATCACTTCCCAGGTAGTTCTGGAGAGGGACTTTTCACCAGAGAGAAGGACAGAGGGAAGAAGGTGGGGGGAATACACACTTTCTTTATGAGAGAATACAAAAAATAAACTAAACTTGACGTCACAAGGCTGAAGGGTGGAAAGATGGGGGAAAGCAGAAAAAGTTAGAAAAAGGGGTAAGAAGAGAGAGTTTCAATATCCTTTCATTGAATTAGAAGGACAAGGCCAAAGGAATCCCTGTACAATCCCCAGACATAAATCCGGACAATTCTTGGAGAAAAACTCGGAATCTCTGAAATGTTCCAGGCACGTTGTAAGTCTTGAAGGTGCCTCTTTTTTCTCTTCTTTTTTAATACTCCGCCACCTCCCCCATTCCTCCGCCCTTTCTCTTGAGGCCTGATCAAGCAAATGTAGATTTACTATCCCCCTCCACCTCTCAAATGGAGGGGGAAGATAGATAAATAAAAAAATATGTAGATATAAAAAAATTGAATACTTCCTCTCCCTCTCTCTCTCTCTTTCGGTCTCTATTCCTCTTATTCCATACATAATCGTTTGTCTCTTGAACGTCTCCTTTCTGTTCTCCATTTGTTGTTGTCTTACTTTTTTAGGTCACCAAGTAATTTTTGAGAAAGAAAACAGAGAGAGGAAGAAGAAAAGAAACATATAATCCTCCCGCACACTTTATTCAATTTTATATCCTCGGATTCTTAGCGCTCCAACTACTTCCACATTCTGCTCAGCAAGGCACACACTTCACATCTGCTCCTCCTATAACATAGGAAGTGTTACGAGAGCAAGTTGTGCAGTATCAACATGAGAGGGAAAGGGAGGTTTTTTTTTTTCATTCTCAATAAAAAAGAAGGAAACATCACAATAGATCAATTGTGTGGACTGCGTCTCACAAAATCAGAGCGGGAGACTGAGAGGGAAAGAGGAGACATAGGAGGAAAGGGAGAGCGAGGGAAAATGTGGGAGAAAGGAAGGGAGCGAGAGGGAAGGGAGAGAGACAGGGATAAATGGAGACAGTCAGGGGAAAGGGAGATAGATGTATGGATAAAGGGAAAGAGAAAAAGTAAGGATTGGAGAGAGAAAAATCTGGAGCCGATACATGACGATGTTGATCAAGGCCGTTTTTGCAGTGGGTAAAAATTTTTTTTTTACCGGCATAAGTCCACACTGGCTCACTGCTTGGCATGGTACAAAATAAAAGATGCAAGATTGAATAATAATCATAGGAATTCCCTACGAGTGAGTTTGAACGCATTTACTTTTGTTTCTTCATTTTTTGTTTAGTCAAAAACTTATCGTATGGCGTCAGTCTTGAACAACTTTTGCTTATTGCCGTATGTGTGTGCCTATATGCTTAACTTGTAGAAAAACATAGCCTGGTTTGACAATTTCTGACGAACTGATATCGGATCTTGAAAGGAAAATCCGTTATTTGTCCTAACATCAAAACTGAGAAACTTGGCTGTACTTTAAATAGGTTATTAGTAGATCCGCAATAAAAGCTTGTGTTCAATAAGGTGCTTTTTTGTTTTCATTATTTCAGGTAGGGATAGCCACGATTGGATACTGAATCGGATTTTTCGATTCAATTCAATTCAAATACTTGAAAATTTGATTCGATTCGACATCCTGAATCGAATCAAATAATTCAATTCAAGAGGTAAATCGGAGCATAAAATTGTACTGAAATTCGATTCATTCGATCCATTATTTAATACATCAATTTTGGAAATTCTTCCAAAACAGAGCAATAACCATCAAAATATGGTGGAAAATTTAAATCGATGGTAAATATTATATCACGGTTACTTGCATTTATTTGAAATAGACTTCATTATGTGCTTAAAATTTGCAACAAGTGAAAATGTCTGTCACAATAATATATTTTTTGGATCGTTTGTAACATGATTCGATTCAATCCATGGGCTTGAATCGAACCGAAACGAATCATTTCCATAATGAATCATATCGAATTGTAAATTTTGATCCGATTCGGGTTTTGAAACGAATCGAACTAAAATTTTTGGATCAAATCGGATCTTTGCCAACCCAAATTTCATGCTCAGCCGCAGCAAGTGGGGAAAATCCTGTACAATTTCCAAATTTGTCAATTGGTCACTTTTGCAGCTGAAAGCCCGGGCACTTAGGCAAAAACATGTCTTAAGCATGGACATAATACACTTTTAGCTTGTAATAATTTAACAATTATGTTTGAAGGCGGGATAGGTTGGAGTATTTTTAAAACTGGCGCCTTTAAATCCATGGGCGATGAACCGCAATTGCTTGTAGATATGTACGGTTCAGGGTTAGAAATGACGATTCATTTTTTTTCTGGGGGTCGTGGGGGAGAAGAAGGACAAGGGGGAATTCTTCGAGGGCAAAAGAATTATGTCCAGGAAATTGACAGGAAACGCTTCCCCCCTCCGTGAAGCAAGGAGAAGTCAATTCCCTCTGGAAGGAAACGGGAGATATGGGAATGCTCCAGGAAATTAACAGCGAAGCGTTACATACGCTTGCAGAACAAATCATTCCAATTTCCTTTCCTTTCTTGGCTCCATCACAGCCTTTCTTTTATTTATTTCTTCCTCTCCACCTTCCATCCTTTTTTTTTCGTGTTGTTCCTAATTAGTCCAAACTTCCTCCGTTCTCCTTTCAAGGGATTCTACCATTTACTGCTGGACCTTTGTTTGTCTTTACCCTGACACATTATGTGGGAGGCAACTAGAGAGAGAGAGAAAGTAAAGACTTTCCCCAAGGAAAATCTAATCGTAATCTCAGACAGCCAAAGGTCTTCTTGAGGGAACCAATTAATACTTTCCTTATATTGTGAGAAAAATAATAAGGGAGATAAGATGGGGAAATCAAAGCTTGCCTACGAACAAAATCCTGGGAGAAACATGAAACAAGGGAGAAGAAATCCGGGCGAAAGAAATGGGAGATTTCGTAAGCAAACAATTGGAGTATGGAAATCGGGGAGGAGCAAACAAATAATAATAACATTCGAATTTCCCCACCAAGCAAAATCATCAAGTGGAAAATTCACAAAGAAACACAAAAAACATACATCTATGCACTTTCTCTGTAAACAGCCACTAAAGATGAGAGGGAATTCCAGTAAAAAAAAAATATCAGCGGAACGGCCAGGAGAATGAACATGAGAAGAGAACTTCGCAGAAAATGTAGGAGAGACATGGACAAACAGAAAATAAACGTATTAAGGGAAGTATATACATAGGTAAGGCAAAAAATGTACCGGAGAAAGTAGAAGGAAATAATAGCAATTATACCGAGAAAAAACATGAAATTCCTAGTGAACAAATTATAATAGAAACTAATACGAAAAATCTACAGGAGAAAGCAGGGTGAAAAAATATAAATGAATATTGCAAGCAGAAAGGAGGAGAAATAAATAAGACAAATTTCACGAGAAAGAAGCCAGAAACAATAAAAGGGAAAGCCACCCAACTAAGAAAAAAGAAGCCAGAAAATGTAAACGAGACAGCCGCTAGGCAAAAAATAAGGAGAAAGCAGGAAGAACAGTAAAGAAAAATTACAGGAACAAAAGCTATGGTAAAACGCAACAAAAAATACAGTAAGATAAATGAAGGAAACAATATAAGAGAATAAAAATAAAAGAATTTATTTCTTTTCTTTATTTAAGAAAAAATCTTAAATAATAAAAAGCCATATGGAGAATAATTCCTTCTATTTCTCCATCCCTCATGCTGTCCCACTGGCAATAATTATTCCACCAGATTTACTCGTTCTCCTAATTACACATGGACTCCGAAGAGGAGCAAATTCAAATTTGACTACGAATACATGTTTTATGTATCTCCGTTTTTCTTGAAGAAAACCCTTGGGAAGCACCAAAAAAAAAGTGAAAGAGTAAACAAAGATAATTATGGGCGTCAAAGGATGTTTTCACTTCACTTCGGAGGGAAATTGGAATGAGAGTAGGAAGGGATATAAGAAAAACCCCAAGAAAATATGTAGGAACGGAAGAGGAAAAACGCAGAGATGACGGAGGAGACGTGAGTGGGAGCATTATCATTCCCGCCCCATTTCCTCATGGATTACGTCCTGAGCGGGGAGAAAGCCTCACTTTCCACACATTTCCTCTCCTTTTCCCTGTAATAATATTTTAAGTGTATGCAAATCTAGAAATCAGATTACCGGTTCCATTTTCATAATAATTATGGATTCCCTATGGGCAAAAAAAAGGGAGAGAATCCGTCATCATCTGCTCCTTCTTTCCTTTCCACTCTTTCCTTTTTTTCGTGTAGGAAATCCCTTATGGAGCCTCACCAACAACGGTATTCTCATACTTTCCCTTCACACGGTGAGAGAAAGCGGAAAAGAAGGGAGGAGGAGAAAGCTCCAGGCAATTTGTACAAGGAGATTTCATGGCACTTTTCAAATCCTCTCTTCCATTCTCTCTTTGTTTTCAAATATACTGACAACTTGCTCTCCAAACAGCGTCAGCTCACACTCGGAGGCATGAAAGGGACCGTGTAAAAGGAGACCGTGTACCTTGGATTCTCGTCATCTGGAGATCTCACAAGAACTCAAGCTCCAAGAAAGCTGAATATGAATCCAGTCAAAAAAAAATGTTGGGAGAGTTATGGTGACATCGAACATTTATTTCGTCAACCGAGAAAATGCATTCCTTCCCCCCAGCGTGTTTCTCCCTTTAAACTAGAGAGATGGAGGATGGTGATAGGAGGGAAGGAATAAGCGTAACAAGAGGGACAGCTGCTATGAAAGAACTGGTATAATTGAACCAAAAAACAAAGGAAAGGAGGAGAAAAAAGTCAGAATGAAGGTCCAGAAAAGTCTGGTTACTCAACCAAGGCCAACGCAGGTGGGAGAATGAGGGGAAAAATGAAAAACGTGGGACAAACAAAAATATATAACTACCGAGGCGGCTGTCAATAATAGAGGGAAAATAAGGAAGACGCAGAGCGAAAGTGAGAATTCATTAAAAACAATGCAGAGAAAGTGGAAGGGAAAGGAGAGAAGACACTGTAAGAATCAAGGGAGGAAAAACAGCAATGACGTAGAGTAAACGCTTGAAATAAAAATAGCAGAAAAACTATAATAATCTAAAAATCAAGGGCAAACGTGAGAGAAGACACGAAAGAGAAAAACGTGAGAGAAAACACGAGAGTCAGAAACGTAAGAGAAAACAAGTAAGGAAGTGGAAGAGACAAATAAAAAGAGAAAGTAACGGTAAACAAGGGAGAAAGTGAAAGAAAACAATATTGTAAATTATGAAAATATGGACCAAAGTAGGAAAATATAATAGAGAAAGTGATAAAGTTAAGTTTTACAAAAAATTATAAATACTGAGATACATAAACATAGCAAACCCAGAGAGAGATTGAAATAAGCATGGCAAACAGTGAATCGAGAGAAAAAATGTGCATAAAAGAATAAATTAAGGCTTCAAAAATCCAACGGATAGAGACGATTGGATACAAAGAGAATTGGAAAGGCGAAAGAAAAAACGAGATGCGACGGCAGAAACGTGGAGAGAAAGTAAGGAAAAATAAGCACAAATAAAGGTTCGTGATAAATAAAGCACAAATAAAGAGGACGTGAAAAAATCCAGCAGCTCATTCCTATACAAAAAACCAACCCAAGAGGATACGGGAGAGCCAGGGAAGAATGTGCTGGAAAGGAGTAAGAAATAAAGAAAGATATGGACAGGAAAAGGGATAAAGGAGAGACATGGAACGTAGAAAACAAGGTTATTTTATTTCGTCAACAACAAAAGCTAATAATACGGTGAGAATGGGATGAAAAAGATGTATTTAAACCGGGCAGGGGAAATCCCGCGGGGAATTCAAGTAAATAATAGTGTCTTTTATTCATGCTTTCTCTCTCTCTTCTCCCCAGAACATCACCTGCTCCTGCATTCCATGTCATATGTTCCTTTGTGTGCGTGTGTCACCTACAATACAGTTTTTTGTACTCTTGCTGTTGGTGTACTACAATTATTTTTTACTTAATCATCGTCATTATTCTATTAGAATTATAATCTCACTCCGATAAAAGAGGCGGGCTTCCCCAATTTCCTCATCTACCGCATGGACTCTCACGAAGGAGTGACAGCTACCTGTGCCTTTTCACTTTTGCCTTTTGACCCATTTAAGCATCTTGGTATGCATCCCTTGTCCTATTTAATGCTCTTTAGTTTGACGAGGATTCCCTCTGATATTTTTTTTTGCCCTCAAGTACTAAAAGTACTAATTCTCAATGTCAGCACTTGTCTCTTCACATCATTTTTGTTTGTCCTTGTTCTTAGTGTGTCATGACTGTAGACCAGAGAGAGATGGAGGCAGAAAGAAAGAGAGAGAAAGGTGAAGCAGAGAAGAACGGAGAAAGAGAGAGCAAAATAGAGAGAGAAAGAGAGACACAAGGAGACATAACTGGAGGGCGAAGAGGAACAAGAGGCAAATGGAATTATTCCCGGTTTGGAAAATACCACGAATACAAGGTAAGCCAGATGGGAAAGTAATGTAGGGGCAAATCCTCTCGGAAAATGGGTGATTCCTTTTTCTTGCTCCTTCCCCTTTTACATCCACATTTCCCGACCTCCCACGTCCATTTTGCATTTGACGGAGAGCTGATGCAGAGTGAGAGAGAAAGCAAGATTTTTTTCAATGCATTTGTTACCTCTGTAAATAAATAATGTCAAGTAAAATACGTACAAAACAAATATAAAAAAAGAGAGAGTGGGAAGACAAAGAAAATACGGAATGAGAGTGGATGTGGTGAGTGAATGAAGTTTGACAGAGGAAAAAGATAAAAGGAAGAGAGAAGGAGTGAACCAGACAGTCAAAAAGCAGGAGCATTGTGTATAAAGCAACAAATAAATACTGACGAGGAGAAGCAAAATAAAGGAGAGAAACAGAGAGAAAGCGAGGAATATAGGGAACAAAAGAGGACAGAGAGCAGCAAAATAAAAGAGAGAAATACAGAAAAAGAAAGAACAGAGAACAGCAATATAACAGAGAGAAATAGGGAACAAAAGAGGATAGAACAGCAGAATAAAATAGAGAAATATGGAACAAAAGAGGACAGAACAGCAGAATAAAATAAAGAAATAGAGCGGACAGAGAGCAGAAAAATAAAAGAGAGAAACAGAGAGGACAGAAAGGACAGAGAGCAGCAGAAGAGGAGATAGAAACAGTGGAAAGTAGAAAGAGAAAAACAGAAGAAACGAGAAATAAAGGATATGAAAAATGACGGAGAAAGGAGAAAGTAAAATACACGGATGCAGATAGAGAAGAAATAGAGCATTTATAAAAACGTGTACACATGTACTAGAGACAACGTCGAAGAAAGAAAGTGGGGAAAGTACTGGCCATGACTGATGTAGAGTGAAAGGTATGTTGTGGGAAAGTAAAGAGTCATACCCATTTATGTGTCTGCACGTTTTCCTTTTTCCTCACAAGTAACTATTTGGTACAGGACGAGAAATTGTAAAAAACAAAGTGAGTGAGTCAAAGGAAAGGGACTAGTGAGAGAGAAATTGTATAACTCATATTCAGAATGGATGTAGTCATGTGCTCTAAAATTCATCAGAAGTTAGTTACATTCTTCAGGAAATAAGTTGGTCCCAACTGACATTGCAGTGAGAGAGAGAGAGAGAGAGGGACCTGCTGAGAGAAAGGGTTACGCTTTATTGCTTGTACACAAAAAAAATATCCTCCCACTCTCTTTTTTCCTCCGGTCTGACTTTTTACCTCTTCCTCTCCTTGTATTTTACCTTATTTGTTTCTTTCAGGCTCCAGCTCGGTATGTATCAATTTTTCCCTCACTCTTTCCCTCACTCCCCCCTCTCTCTCTTTTGCTCCATGTTTATCTCCCGTCTCCCAGAACGCATGACGTGGTTGAAGTAATTCCAAAAAATAACCACATATTGAGTTCTCTCCCCTCCCCAGTTTGCCCCATTTGCCCCAGTTTTCGGGACTACTGACAAAAGGACTCAACAACTAAATTTAGAACTGAGGTAAGCAAATGAATTAAACTAGCTCTCTCCTCTCTCCCTTTTAACTTTCTCAACCACCCCGCCCTCCCCCCACGTTCATGGATAGTATCCAGAGAGAACAAAATAGAAAAATGACTGTCAATGCAAATGTTTTTGGGAGGTGTGTTCTTTCCCCAAATGTATTTATTTATTCATTTCTCCCAGGCAGCACTAATTAATTATGTTCCGCTCTTAACTCTCCTGATCAGGAGCCAAAGAATTACTGTCCCAGTTTTCCCTCCCCGAAACAAAATTATGGTATAGAGAAGACCTTGTTTACTTGGTTATTAGTGTTATTATTTTCCCTTAATTTTTATTTATTACCAGCACATACATATGTAATTATACACGTGGATTTCCCTCTGCTCCACACATCACAAAATTGGACCGCACATGTTGTCCCGGAGGTAATGCAGGAATCTCTAGTATCCCCCGCCAATCTGTCAATATGATGACTTACACCCAAAGGGTTCCCAATACATGGAGAGTGCTAATTTTTTTTTCGGCATCCAGGGACGGAGGTATCTTTACGTACCAAGTACCTCCCAAGCCCTGATTGATGAGACAGAGAGAAGGAGGAATGGAGATAAATAGAGGGGAAGTTGTGAGAGCAATTATTCCTTCAACTACTCATATTACAATGAGCATTCTCATTTCAGGCAAATTGAACTTCAATTTCATACTGTGGGCACGTAATATGGACGTGCAATTTCGCTGTAGATCATCCCACGACGGCCGGTGGCGAGGGAGAAAGTGGGAGGGCTGGGGAAAGGGAGGGGATTACTGGAGAGAGACGGAGAGACAATGGATGTGGGAATTGGCAACAAAAGAAGATAGGCATAAAAAGACAAGGATGAGAGACACGGAGAAAAAGCTGGAAACAAAAAACAAGGGGGGGGAAAGTCAAAGAGCCAATAGAGATGAGGTGAAAACAGAAAAAAGAGAAGATAAAAATAATAATACTAAAGAAATTTTAGAAAAGGATTGAGAAACAGAGGATGTCAGATCTGGAAGGAACAGTAAAAAAAATGGAAGAGCAGATACAAGAACGCAATAACTTCATGGAATCAGAACAGGGAATGAAGAAAGAGACGACAACGAGAAAAAGCAAGCAAACGGGGAAAGATAAATATTGACGAAAATATGAGAGGAAGAAGTGAGAGAGCGATACGGAGGAAAAAAGGAGAAGAATGGAATGAAAACATTGGGAGAAACAGGGAAAGCATAGAAAATTAGGAGAATGAGAAAGAGATAAAAGAAAGAAAATGAGAAAAAAGGGGAAGAAAGGAAGTCAAAAACAGAAAGAGAAAAGTGAAAGAGGCTGAAAAGGAGAAGAAAATACAGAAAAACGCAGAAAAATAAAAAACTAAGGATAAAAATCGTGGAAACGTTCAAATAGTAAAAGTCACAAAATAGAAGAGTAGAAAGAGGAAAGGTTAAAAGAGAAAGTTAAAGTAGAAAG
Source organism: Disparrhopalites patrizii (assembly GCA_034698585.1). Taxonomy (NCBI): domain Eukaryota; kingdom Metazoa; phylum Arthropoda; class Collembola; order Symphypleona; family Sminthuridae; genus Disparrhopalites; species Disparrhopalites patrizii. Next base: position 32,393 of record JAQGBT010000107.1, read on the forward strand.
CAATGGAAAAGAGAGGAAAAATGTCAGTTGACAAGAGAGAAATGAAAATCATAAAGAGAACAAAAAATCCGAAAGAGAAAACAGAAAATCAGCAAGAGAAAAAGAAAAGCAAGCAAGACAAAAAGAAAAGCGGAAAGAGAAAAAGAAAATCAAAAAGAGAAACAAGAAAATCAGAAGGAGTAGCAAAAAAATCAAAAAGAGAACAAAGAAAATCATAAGGAGAAGCAACAAAATCAAAAAGAGAACAAAGAAAATCAGAAAGAAAAAAAGAAAATCAGAAAGAGAAAAAAGAAAATCAAAAAGAAAAGAAAATCAGAAAGAAAAAAAGAAAATCAGAAAGAGAAAAAGGAAATCAGAAAGAGAAAAAAGAAAATCAAAAAGAAAAAAATCAGAAAGAGAAAAAGGAAATCAGAAAGAAAAAAAGAAAATCAGAAAGAAAAAAGAAATAAAAAAAGAAAAAAGAAAGAAAAAACGAAAATAAGAAAGAAAATCAGAAAGAAAATCAGAAAATCAGAAAGAAAAAAAAGAAAATCAGAAAGTAAATCAGAAAGAAAAAAAGAAAATCAGAAAATCAGAAAGAAAAAAAAGAAAATCAGAAAGTAAATCAGAAAGAAAAAAAGAAACAAAGAAAATCAGAAAGAGAAAGAAGAAAATCAGAAAGAGAAAAGAAGAGAAGAAAGAGACAGAGAAAGCGATGAGGGATCGAAAAATAATCATCGGCGAAGTCAAAAGAAAAGAAAAGACAATTCAATTGTGCAGAAAAGGAGAATGAAAGATGAGGAAAATGAGAAAAATTCGGCCCATAATATTACGAAGAGGCATTTTAACATGAAATGGGTAGGTGCACTATGTTCAGGTTTATGAATATCCTGTGGCAGATAAAATAATTACAAGACTTTGATGAAGAGTCAAGACTATACATAATAGGAAAGCCCCAATATTTAAAATGTGCTTCTTGCATTACAGACAATTACAGTGGGACGCGGGGCCTCATTCCATGGATTGAGAGAGGAATGAGGGGATGACGTAATAATTGCCGAGGTAAAACGGAGGATAATTTACTTCTCATTTAGCCGAGTAGTTTTTAGGATGATTACCTACGTCTACTACCACTACCACTACCAATACTACTACTACTACTACTACTACTACTACTATTACTATGTTCTCTACAGCATTCCTCCTCCATCTCCTCCGATAGCAACACCAACACCACCATCATGATTAGCGAAAGTGAAGTAAGTGATGGTGAAGAGGAGAAAAGCCGTACATAGTCCCTATTGGGGGGAAAGGAGGTAGAAATCCACCCAAAAAAAATGGATAGAGACGAGGGGAAAAGAAGAGTGCAAAAACAAGGAGTGGGAAGAGAAAAGAGGGAAAGGGAGTGCACTCTCTAATAATGCCATAAGAGGGATATTCGTGGTGCAACACGAGTATTTACTTTACTCATTATTCTATGCTTCTCCTTCCGTTCTTCTTCTTCCTTTTCGTCTTTCTCTCTTGTCTTTCCCTGGAAGAAGAAGTCAGGAGAAAGTGGAGGAAGAAAATAGAGAGAGACAAGGAGAGAGTCAATTGTCTCCTATAATGCGAATATTGGTGAATGGTGCCATGGCAGAGGAGCATATATGGACGGAGGAGAGGAATCAATTAAGGGAACGTTCAGCCCCAACTCACTCTTTTTCCGTATATATAGTCCCTCACATATAAAAATAGAGTCATTCGACCTCTTTTATTTATTAATTCATTTGATCGAAAAATCCATAGTGTCAATCGCCCACCCTTTATAATGCTCATATTGGAGCAAGTTACCCTTTGTGTTTTTTTGTCTTTCTGACTTTCTTTATTTTGTTATTTTGTTTTCTATACCAAATATCATCAATGTTATGGTAATGTTTCCATTTTTATTCTTGTGTATGGTAATAACAATCATCTCTCTCTTACCTTCTGACGTAGAGTGAGCAAGCCCTCTGATGACTCACGGGCTCCAAGGGGAATTCGCTCTGATGCCAGCGAACGGACGCCGATCTAGGTGGCTTCAGACTCATTTTTTCCCACTCTTCCGGCTCCAGTCTTTTTCTGTAATCTTCCCCAATTTTCTCTTCCTTCCGAAGTGAAAATGTTTTTTGCTCCAATATATCTATACGTACCCCTTTTTTCTTTCTTTTTTCTTCAATAATCTTCTTGCTTACTATTTTTTGCTAGTATCCTTTCTTATTTGAATATTCATTTGCGCATATAATTGCTTATTATTATTTTCTCATTTTGCTCCTTGCTTATACGTCGTTGGTTAATTTTGTCCACTCATTTAAGGATTCTTGTCATTAATGTTTAGTTCTCAATTACAATTTACTTATGGTAATGTTCCGATTAATTTCTTAATAAATGTTCCAATTAATTTCTTAATAAATGCTTCCATTAATTTTTTCATAAATGTATCGAATAATGTTTGAATGTGTCCAATAATTTTTTTATAAATATATCTAATAATTTTTAATAAAGGTTTCGATTATTGTTTTTAATACAGTTTCAATTCATTTTTTGGATAATTTTGTCGATTAATGTTTTATAGTTTCGATTCATTTTGTGAATAATTTTGTCGAATACATGCTTCTCAATTAAATCTTCTGGAGGAAATGTTTTTTTTTCAGTTCCTGTAAGGTTTCGTTTATACAAAGGATTTTTGGTCCATGCGTTTCCTGTTTATTTCGACAAAATCGAATAAATCAAGCTTTTCCGTAGTGGTCACACGTCCCATTTAAATACACGTGGGACCCGTTCAGGAGGAGATGGTCAAGAGGAATTGTAGTCGCAGTTATTTAGCACCAATTCCCACCTAATAACAAGGGTTTTGAGTAATTGCAGTAATAAACTAAAACCTTCAATTAATAGTGCCGACTAAGAGAAAGTTGGTCAGTTGAATTCTGGTCGGAGGGGAAAGTGGATACGACGTCGTTGATGAGACGGACGCCTCCTCTTGACTGATTCTCATAGCCAGATCTTCGTAAAAACAGAGGAAAAAGCCAAGAGTATTTTTTCTAAGGGGGCAAAGTGGTCAATTTCCAAGTAAATCCAAACAGCCCGATGCTATAGTCTTTATACGGACAATGAAGCACCAGAGAGAGGGATGAACAAGTGTAAATACGCACATTCTCACACACATCCTTGAGTTTTTTTTGTTATCCACAAGTTTCCGGAGAAAGTTAGTCCATGACTCTTTTCCCTGCCTCTCCCTCCCTATTTTTATGTCTTCTTCTTCTTAATAAATTTAATATAAGGGAGGGAAAAGTTGGTCCAAGGGGGAAGTGTCCGTGTGAGAGAGGGAAAGAGAGAAACTGGAAGAGAAAAAAAAAGTTTTTGATCAGAGTAATTGTGAGTGTGCAAACTATTTAAATATTTCCGAAGAGGGAAAGGGGAGAGGCTATTCACTCAAATAACTTTAATCACACGGAGAACGAGAAAGCACGTAAATTCTCAATGGCAACCAACTTTTTCTTTCTTACAAACACACACACAAACACACAACAAGCGGCTCTTTCTCTTCTTGCCCTGATCCGATTAAAGCCCTTATAAGCCCCCAGATCACCACCAAATATTTACTTACAACGTTAATTGTTTCTAACAAAATCGCTCCTGCTTCTTTTTTTTTACGAATTTCCTTCCAGTCTTTTCTTTCTTTGGTTTCTCTTTTCACTGCTTTACTTTCTCTAAGCGTTGGCGCACTCTTATTTGCTGTGTTTGTCTTGTTGCGTCGATTTTCTTGTTTTTTCCCTTCTTATTTCTTTGTTTTATTTGTTGCTGCGCTTTTCTTCTTTCTGTTTTATTTGTTGCTACGCCTTTTTCTTGTTGCTTTGCTGTATTTGTTTTTGTGCTTTCTCCTTGTTTTTTGCCCTTCTTTTCTTCTTTGCTTTATTTGTTGCGGTGCTTTTTTCTTGTTTCTTTGCTTTATTTCTTTCTGTGCCTTTTTCTTGTTTCTTTGCTTTATTTCTTTCTGTGCCTTTTTCTTGTTTCTTTGCTTTATTTCTTTCCGTTCCCTTTTCTTGTTTCTTTCCCGTATTTGTTGCAGTTTCTTCTTGTCTTCTGTTGCAGTCTCTCCTCCGTCCTAACTCTTCCGCTTCGTCGTCCAAAAATCGCAGGGGTGGAGTGATGATTATTAAAAAGAGACTTTCTTCGGATTTTTATCCCAGCCGGCTGAATAAGATAAAAATCCCAAAGAATAATGAAAGTCAACTGAGTACGAAAAAGGGTTTTCCCAAGTAGTAGATTTCTCCGATTTTCATCCTTATCTCCGGATGGGGGAAATTGTGGGGCAGGAGAAAGTGGGAGGTTGAAAAAGTGTCACAAGAACTTGTATCACAAAAAAATGAGGGGAAAGTTCCTAATAAATATAAAGTAAATTGTCAGTACAAGTTTTTTTTTCAGGTCCTAAATATTTTATTTTTCAAAAAAAAAAATAAACGAACACAGAAAGAAACAAGAAAAGAGTCTTTTGAAATCTTCCGTATTTTCTGTCACTCTTTCCCCCCTTTTGGTTGTCTCCGTAAGGTGTGTGGCTGGGAGACAGACGTTGAAGGTTGGAGTGCCGAAGTGGTTGTGTGTCGCCGTTGAGGTATGAGGCCCACCACCGCCAACCTCCTCCACCAGCCAAACCATACGGTTAGGAAGCTAGTCGAGGAGATTAACAAGAGATTCGAATGCCTGTTCCACGGCGGACAGGAGCAGCAGGAGGAGACAGAGAGGAGGAAGACGTCTTTGGAGCAGTCGGAGGAATCGGAGGAATAGCACCAGCCAAATTCACCATCTTCCCCTGCTCCTTCCCTTGAAATCATCCTTTTCAATGAGTTCACACACACACGGCTCTTTCCTCCCAAAAAATGGGGAAAGAGAGCAAGAGAGAGAGAGAGAGACGAGTGTTGGAGGAGTGAGATTTCAATTTGTACAAGGGAATCGAATCACGAAAGAAAAGCTCCCATACAGACACCGGCCCCAAAAAAAAAAACCCTCAAGTTTATAGGAATGTATTTTTTTAAGTCTATTCCTCATCACACACTTGTCTTCTTCCTCTTTCATCATCTTCCCCCCCCCTGCCCTTCCCCTTTTTATCTCTCTTTATATTTCCTCACCAAAAACAATCTTTTCATCCTTTGTACGCTCTTGTGTGTCATTGGGAGAAAAAAAAAGTATTTCTTTTCTCTTCCCTTCCCTTTTTAGGTCTTTAAATGCCTTCCACAACACTTTCAATGGGAGGGCTTTCTCCGGAGCTGTTAATGTGGGAGGAGGCTTTTTTTATCTTTTTATTTACGGGGGGGCAGGAACAAAGCAAGACGTGCCCTCTTATGAGCATTTCCTCTCAGTAATCTCACACTAGTCAATCCCGGACTACACCTCCACCTCCCCCTCAACACTTACTCTCCCAATCTAATTAGTATGCATGAGATTTTTATTGGTTATCCACTTCCACCCATCAAATCCTTTTTTCTTCATAGATTTTTTTTCTCCCGCAAAAATTCCTTTTTCTCCCCGGAAATCCTTTTCCCACACTATCCTTTATCCCCAATGAAATCCTTTTTCTCTCTCTCTCGATCTCTCCCTTAGAAGTCCTTTTGCCCCTAGAAATTCTTCTGCCCCTGGAAATCCTTTTGCCCCAAGAAATCCGTTTGTCCCTCAAATGGGAGGGAAGGTATCTCAAATGTTGTCCAAATTGGGTCCTTTTTTTATTTTGTCAAAACTAAACGTGGGTTTTTTGGGCAATAATGATGGGCATGATAACAATTGGGGAGACGAGGGTGGAATGGGAAGAATCAAATGCTTCCCATGAATGTCTCAGCTTCCCTTTTTAGAAAGGAGAAGTCGAGAGGAAAAACAAAGTTCACAACAGTTTTGTAAAGCATGTCACTAATGACTTTTCCTTTCTCTCTCTCTCTCTCTCTGTCTCTCTCTCTCTCTTTCACTCTTTTTCTCTCTTTTGGTTCGCCCAGAAAAAAAGGAAGGTACTTGTACTGCCAAGATCGACTGTGAAATTGGGACTACCATCATACAGCAAGCATCAGTGGGTTAAAGACGAAGGGGGGACATACTCTGGTAGTAAAAGTGCATGGAGAAAGTCCTGGACGACTACTCCAGGTTTTTTTCCCTCCTCCTCGTATTGACGACGAAACGTCGTGGAACTATTTTTTTTACACATATGAGCATTCCTCCGGAGAAACTCTAAAGGGATGTTATATAGGACGGGGACACAATGAGAAAGTCGTTGGACTTATAAAAGAGTCACATATGAAAGAGGGAACTGCCAATGTTTACGCTCCAATGATGCTTAAGTGGGTTATTTAGCCGCCTCAAACTAGGCTGGGGAGAAGGAGTATATCTTTTTTGCACGGGCTCCGAGGAACGACGTTTCCTTTATTGTCACTGACATATCAACATAAACTCAAGGAAATTCCCTTCCTTTCTCTTTCCTCCTCCCCAAAAAAAAAGTTTTGAGGGTGATGATACTACTGTTGATATTTTCTCTGTATTTTCTTCGTCAAAAAACAAGAAAACAAGACGGTTAAAAAACATGATTTCTTTGTTCTACAGTTTTTTGGGTCTCTCATTTCGTGGACTTGGTAATATGCACTTGAGGTAATAAAAAGTGGCAGGTTTCACGGGGGAAGTATGTCGGTTTCTCTCTGTTGAGGGTTTTACCATTCTCCTCCACGTGAATGAGATTCCTGAGGAGAAAAGAAAGTTAGGCGTGGAAGAGGGAAACCAACTGGGGGGAAGGGGAAATCCTTGAAACTGCACCTCAAGTTGTTCCGTTTCACTTTGAACTTGGAGGAATATTAACTTGTTCTTCCCCGACATAAGTGACACTCTTTCACCACTCACCAGAGAGGGATGGTTCCGGGAGGGAGAGAGGAAAAGAGACAAGAGGGAAAAGGTAGGGACTGGGACAAAGTCTCTGAAACTATGTCCTTGTGTCACAAGAGCATTCTCCTTCCACCACATCCCGGCTTTGTCAACAGAAAGCACAAGGCGGGAGATGTGTAGGAGAAAGCAGGAGGAGACAGGGACAATGACAAAGGAAAGACATGAAGGCACGACGACGAAAGGACACAAGGATTTTGAAGGAGAGAAATGGGCAAAAATTACGGGGCGCGTTGGAATGCAAGTGGCAAATGCGGACGGAAAAAAGTTTTGCAAAAGAGCAAGGAGAAGTACTAACTGGTAAAAAGTCGTGGTGGGGAAAATGTAATCATTTACAGGTAAGCTGAGACAGCACAAGGCACAAAGGAGACAGGGAACATTGAGAAGGACACGCAAGGAACAGCAGGGCAAAGAGAGATGAAGATCTCTGCTAACAAAAGGAAACACAAAACCACACAGAAGGCTTGTTAAACTGGGAAGTATAAGTTACGAAAAAACTAAAAGCTATTAGAGAAATGAAGAAAAAACAATTAACAAGCAAGATTCAAAAGGAAAGAAAGCAATTTACAAAAAGGATTTAAAAGGAACAGGAGAAAAGGACGAACAAGAAAAAATAAAATTGAAGCCAACAAAAAAAGAGAAGGCAGAAGTAAATAAAGATAAAGCAAGCATCCAAAAATTAAAAGGGAAATCAAGCATACAAAAATTAAAAGGGAAATCAAGCATACCAAAATAAAAAGAGAAAGTAAGCATACAAAAATAAAAAGAGAAATCAAGCATACAAAAATAAAAAGAGAAAGCAAGCATACAAAAATAAAAAGAGATCAAGCATACAAAAATAAAAAGAGAAAGCAAGCATACAAAAATGAAAGAAAGCCAGAATACAAAAACAAAAGAAAACAAGCATACAAAAATGAAAGAAAGCAAGCATACAAAAATAAAAATGAAAACAAGCATCCAAAAACAAAATAGAAAGCTATTGCCCAAACGACTCAAGCCCTGGCAGATACAGAACATACAAAATACAGCTGCGCAAGAGCGTAAACGAGAAAATATAACTGCCCAAAAATTTAAAAAGAGAAAGCAATCAGGCAAATATGGAAGAAAAAATCATATTGTTCCAGCTGTTAAAGAGAAAGTTATTGTACACAAAACAAAAAGAGGGTGAAAGAGCAAGTTTGTTGAGTAGAAAGTACATGTACAAAAATATTGAGGATGAAAATCTAAGCATTTGTAAAGAATTGTAAAGAGAAAGTTGAAAAACGTAGTTACACATGTAAAAAAAATGAGACAAAAGCGTCAGATTGCTAGAAAGGAAGAGCAAGAATGCAAAACAATCAAACGAAAAACAAGCCAGCAAGACGAGTAAATCGAAGGAGAAACTCGTACGTCGAAAATAGCAAGCAAAAGTTACGACATGAGAAATTTAAAACAAGTTTATAAAACGATAACAAAAGCCCTAAAAATCTCAATAGATTTCGACCACACAAAGAGAAAACATGCTTGTGAGCATGTCAAAAGAAGGCCAGGATGTAAAAAGAGAAAGCCAGGCCGTAAAGAAAGAAATCAAGGTTGTAAAGAGATAAAGAGGAAAGCGCGGGTCGTGAACGGAGACAGGAAACAATGTTATAAAAGTAAATAGAAACGTGATAAAGGAATGTCATAGAACCAAGACGAAACAGAATGTTCCTGTAGAGTGAAAGTACAGGCTAAGAAGAGACAAAATGAGGAACTGACAGTAGCCGGGATAAATGGGGGAAAGGGGAAGAATGAGGAAAGCAAATACGGAGCTAAGGAGAAAGTCCATACAAAGGAAAGAGAGTACAACAGAGTAAAGTTCCGTGAAGGAGAAAGTAAAAAAGAGGAAGATTTCGTATAAGCAAAGACAATAAGACCTACTAAAGCCCTTGCCCAAAAATATTCACCCACTTGTATACATAAAAGTAGGAGAAAACTTTTATTGCAATAATATAAGGGGAAAGGAGAGCACTGTCATACTTATGACGACGACCTACAACTCATCATCAGAATTCCAACATTTCACAAGCTGTCCCTCTTTTCCTTTCTCTCTCCCTCTTACACTTGTCTCTCTCTCACTCTCTTTTCTCTCTCTCTCTTTAAAAGTTGCTGATCTTCAGACGTCAACATGCGTGTAGAGCAATTTCCGAAAACTGCCGCAGCAGGAAGGAACTTAAATCTTTTTTGACAGTCCTCCATCTCTTCTTCTTCCTCCTCCATTTTTCCTTCAAACTCCCTTCTTTTTCCTCATCTCGCCCTCTCCCTCCCTCTCTCCCTCATAGATCTCCTCCAGTTGCCCTCTTGAGCCTTCCCCTCCGTACAATTTCCATCCAACTTGATCAACATCTTCATTTTTTTTAATTTAATCTACTAAGTTGACACATATCCTGGTCCAATGAAACCGGATGTGATCCGAAAAGGAGGCGAACCTGTCTCTTTGGATGCAGTAATAGAAACATCGGTACGAGATCCATACGGAAAATACAGGAAGATACAGCCAAATTCTCCCCATGAAACTCTGGATACCGTGGGAATTGGAGAGGAAATGGATTCCAAAAAAGAGAAAAACAAGAGTGAAATGGACAGGTTGAGAGGGAGTGAGTGAAAGGAGAAGAGAGAAAGCTCGGAAGCCCGGAGAAAATAGGATTCGGAACAAATAGTTTAAATATTCCCCATTTTCACTTGAAAACAAGGGAAGTGTGTGCATTACTTAATTCCTCCGCCCCTCTTTACCTCCGAAAAACAAGCCGTGATATGCACACAGGCGTCCCGGGAGTACATTGCCCGACTCACATTCCCATGCCATGTCCTGGAGGACATGTGGAGAGGTCCAAACTCTTGAACCAAAGCTCTTGAAGGTTCCGTAACAATTAAAAAATTGAGGAGGAAAATATTTGTAAAAATTCACACTCTCCAACGTCCTCACAAAGGTATGTACCTATTGACATTGGGAGGAGAAAGGATTTTTTTTTGTTCTCCTCTTCTGTCTGTCTGTCTCTCTCTCTCTTTCCGCAAAGACGCCTTTGTGAATCCGATTTGAGTCAAATTGGATATGGCAAAGTATTCAGCGGCTTTTGGCAATTCAATTATCATGATCAGCCCCGGAGAGAGAGTCACTCGGGGCCTTTCACAGGCGTTGGGGCGAGGTGGGAATGATAATCATTCCAGCCGACAGGGATGGGAATATGTACCATCCAAGTGATTCCTTGACACATTCACAGTGTACATAAGCAGAGTGAGAGAATATTTTCTCTATTCTCCCTATACAGACATGTAAATATGGTCGTCCAAGCCTAAATAATTACTATGCTGTGGTAAAAGGCTGCATCAAACGTGATCATACACACACTCACTCCTTCTCCTCTTTTCACACTCCAGTCTCTCTTTTCACCCCCTTCGCTTTTGAATCCGAATGAGAGTGTCAAAAATGGTGGGGATAAGCTGGGCTTTCCCTTCTCTTTTTTTCTTTCCTCCACCAACTTTCACTTTTACAACCTCTTCTTTTTTTCTAGGTCTTCCCACCAGGAAAAAGATGCGGTTTGTCACGAGTGAAGACGTGGCATTGTAAAAAAGGATAAATACATAAATAATAAATGTATGGACTTGAATAGGGGAAGTTAAATCTCTGTGCCGGATTTTTCTTATTATTATTGACATAATACACAAATAAAATGGGACCACACATTCCCTCCAAAAGAACTCTGGTGATAAATCATGGTCTTTATCACATGAGATTATTTATTCCCCCCCCCCAGAGATTCCCACAAACCGCGGTGCCGCGCATATTTCATCACCTGATACAACCACGTACCAGGACAGAAAAATGGAAAGTCATACAAGAAGGACACATAACATCAGGGGAATGCCATTGAAAAATGAAAGGAAGTGAGGGAAAGCCACAAAGGTCGAGGTATATGGAGAATCAAGGAAAAATGTAAGGAAAGGACTTGTGCGGATGGCGGCGGTTTTTGTGGCCGAAATATCAGAGGTGGTGAAAATATAGATGGGGAAATACAAATGTAGAGTGAAATTGTGGGCAACACATGACTGCGTGACAACCTGTCAGGGAGCTATGGTGGGAAAAAGTGGGAAAAAGTGGGGAATAGGAAAATTACAGGACCAAAAAGTAAGCAATAATCTTTGCATGAGATAAATTTATAAAACAAGGAAAAGAAAGGAGTAAGCCTGGAACAATGCAAAAAAAGCTATGCAAAAGCGGAGAAAGCACGCCAAAATGTGTAGATGTGAATTGAATGGAAAAGGCAAACTAACGGCAACACTGAACTGAAGAAAATTATGTCAACCAATAAAAATAATGTGCAGTAAACTGTGAAGGAAAGCTAAGGAAGAATAGAGAAATAAACTTAGGAGAAATTTTCAAAGAAGATCACTTAAAGCATTTAGCAAAGACAGTGAAAAAACTGCAGAAAAACATATGTGAGTAATCGCAAGAAAACAGACCAGTGAAGAAACACATTGAAAAATTCGTAAATAGGAGAAAGTAAATAAGATATGAGAGAAAGTAAGATACAGGAGAAAGTAAATAAGATGCGAGAGAAAGTAAGAAACAAGAGAGTGCTATTGAAATACGTCCGAAAAAACATGGAATGGAGCGAAAAAAACAGAAATATTTTGAAGTTCAAAAAATATAGCACAACGAAGATAATGACCCAAATGCAAAAAAAAAACCATCAAGAAAGAAGTAAAGTGAAAATGGTAAAAATTTAGGAGAAAGCACAAAGAACAAAAAAGGCAAAAAAGTACAGCCAGGAGACGTATAAGAAAACAATATGAAGGCAGTCTGAATAATAAAATCCGGAAAATGAGTCAAGGCAAGTGTCATAAAAGGGTTGACGAGAAAAAATGGGAGAAAAAGAGATAATAAAAAAGAGAGAGCTCCAACAGGGAAGGGAGAAAGTCGGTCGTAATAAGGAGGGAGATGTTGGGGAAAAATTGGGGAAAGGTCCCTAATAAGGGCCATATGTATACAGAGGTATGGAGAAATGCACATGTACACGTGATTCCTTCCTAGACATTTAAACGAGTTCAACTCAGCGAGGAAGTTTATTCTAGCGAGTAATACATATGCATAAATAGACTACTACTACACGCTCACATGATTTTCATTTAAGACAAAGACTACATAAAACCCACATATGTACACATATGCATATCTTCCCATACACACAAGCATTCTATGGCGTACCATCCTGTCAACTTGATTTTAATTTCAAAGTCGACAGCAATATCTGGGCACACCACCGCTGTTGAACATCCTTCTCACTGCGAACGCAAACAAAGAGTTTTGGCAATAAAACTATGTGAATATGGAAAACTTGTTCAATTCCTATATTAAGTGGAGGGACGGAAGCGACGGCGAGAGAGAAAGAGAGACAAAGAGAGAAAGTGAGAGAGAGAAAGTGAGCGAAGAAGAGATTTCGTCTCCCACTCGTTGACATCTCTTCCCTCTCTTGCCCTCTTTCGCTCATTCTGATACCATTTCAAAGATCTTCCTCATTCTCCCCTTTCCCCCCAAATTCCTCGGAATGTCTTGGAGCCAGGAAGAAGGGCAACGATGGGGCTAACTGCAGTTCATTTGTGTACAGGCACTAGTACTTTTTTGTAATAGGAAGGGGAAAAAAAAGTTTTCAGGAGCTTTTGAATGTGCAAAAAACTTTGAATTTTTTTTCCCCGAGAAAAGAAGAAGCAGATTGCATAAGTTTCCATCACGTTTCAACCACTTCCTTGTAATTTAGTGCATCCTAGTACTTACCTACACATAATATCTCCCCTTCCCTCCATTCCTCAAGATGATTGGAGACGTACATGCTTTCTTTCGTATTTCCTTTTTTTTTCTTCTCCCACAAACTGTGTTTGCTTGTGGTACGGTAAATACTCTTTTTGGGAGTACGACTAGGCTTATCACAAATGGCAACTTGTGTGGAGAAACGTCTTAATTCCGGAGAGTGACTGAGGTTTTCTTCTTCCTGTACGTGCCGTGTTAGGGTCGAGGAGCGGAGGATGATGTGTACGTTAAGGAATACATTTGAGGCACTATGTCACATCCATTATATATTCCTAATGATATTACCCCACGCCACAATTCCTGGCTTTCAAGAAACTTTTCATTCTTATGAAGGGGAAGGGTGAGGGGATGACGGGGGGAAAGTGGAAAAGAGAAAGGGAGAAAGAGACGGGAAAAAGTCTCCTTAAATGCATTTGCTATTTCCATCTCCGCTTTTCTTCGGGGGAAAGCAGCTTCTCCTTCCTGATTCCGTAATAAAGGTAATAATAATGCTTGTACGCCCAACTATGTTTGCACCTTCAGGGAAAATAACATTCCTCTGTCCTCTAAAACGCACCATCATTCTCCCCATGTTTAGTTGGTGAAAGCACGCACATACTCCGAAATTGTTAGACTTTCTTGAAAAAAGGTGTACACAAAAAAAAATTCTCCCTACAAAAGTCTCGTACAATTCCTCGGAAATTGTGTTTTGATTGAGCTTCTACACACGGACGAAGAATTTTAGGGGTAAAAAAAACTCCTCCAAATGCAATATAACGTCCTTGTCTGTTGTGCAAATATTTTTTATGGGGCAGATCATCAACTTGTTTAGGTACGTTTTATTCGCGATGGAGAAGGAACTTTACAGGGCATTTCGGTGGCTGCTAAAGGATGGAATTGGTGGGCGGAGGAAGGAATGGAGTCTGATAAAATGCATTGGTCCTATTTTTTTTTGATGTACTTAATGTTGGAAGAAAGCACTGGGATTTGATGCCAGCATAGTTGATATTTACTGGTAAATTTATGCATCTAAAGTGTTTTAGAGTGCTAAAGAGGAAGCTTTAACAGGAGAGAGAAGTGGGCTGGGGGAGGATGAGGCTGATTCCAGGGAGAATTGAAGGGGCTGGAAAAACCCGTGGATGGGGGACGTAGATTGGCAATGGCAACGGTAATCTATCATCTTCGAATCTTGTTAAAGATTTGCTCCTGTATCAGTGGAGTCAGCACTTTTACCCGCTTCCTTTAAAGAGTGTCTGGCTTGTTCAACTTCTCCTCCTCTCCCTCCACAGCCTCCGCCCCGCTCCTATCTGTTTTTGTTCGGGGTACTTCTTCTGTCATTTAAATCATTCATGTGCTGTGAGCTGCGAAAAAGGAATGCAAAAGTGGTCTTCCTGTCGGTAACCTCGTGATCGTTCCTATCTCACTCCTGTCTTTTCTTCTCAATCTCAGTTTCTCTTTTCCACATCCTTCCGTTTTTTTCCTTTTCAACCTTACTTTGTACCTCCAACTTTCCCGTGTTTCCTCTTCTTTCTTTTACTTTCTCTTTTTCAATCTTACTTTCTCTTGTATCTTTTACTTTCTCCTTTTTAATCTTACATTCTCCCATGTTATCCTATTTTCTCATTTTTAATCTTACCTTCTCTTTTTTAATCCTATATTCGCGGTTTTCTCTCACTTTCTCCTTTTTCTGTTACTTTCTCTTTTTTAATCCTATTTTCTCATTTTTAATTTTACTTTCTCTTTTTTAATCTTATGTTCTTGGTTTTCTCCTTTTTCTGTTACTTTCTATTTTTGTCTTGCTTTCTCTTTTTTAATCCTATTTTCTCATTTTTAATTTTACTTTCTCTTTTTTAATCTTATGTTCTCGGTTTTCTCTTATTTTCTCCTTTCTCTGTTACTTTCTCTTTTTGCCTTACTTTCTCTTTTTTCTTTTACATTGTCTTTTTCTTTTACTTTCTATTTTTTGATCTTGCTTTCTATTTTTTGATCTTGCTTTCTATTTTTTGATCTTAGTTTCTATTTTTTGATCTTACTTTCTATTTTTTGATCTTACTTTATATTTTTTGATCTTACTTTCTATTTTTTGATCTTACTTTCTATTTTTTAATCAATCTGTATTTTTAATCTTTTTCTATTTTTTAATATTTTTCTAGTTTTTAATATTTTTCTAGTTTTTAATCTTATTTTCTCGTTTTTCTCTGACTTTCTCCTTTTTCTGTTACTTTCGCTTTACATCATACTTTCTCTTTTTGCGATTGCCTTCTTCGTTTATTTCTTACGTTCTTTCTCCTTGTCTCTCTTACTTTCGCGTTTTTCTTGTGCAATTATCTCATATTTTTGTATTTCTTCTCACATCTGCTACTCTTGTTTTCTCTTTCTCCTGTCCAACTTTACATGGATTCTTTTCTTTCCCTTCCATTATGTCGTTTTTTATTTTCGTATTTTATATTTCGATTTTTTCTCCATATCTCTTGTGTTTCTCTTTTCCCTTTTAATTTGTTCCCTTCGTTCTCTGTGATTTCCTTTTTTCCTGCGCTGCTCTTTTAATTTTGCTGGTCTTTTGTTCTTATTTTATTCTTCTTCGCTTAATTGCTTGATTTTTTCTAATTTTACCGTATTTTTTCTTGCTTTATTTCCCTTCGCATCTCTCTTTGAATTTCCGCTTCATTGCTCTTTTAATGTCTTGTTTGTCTATCGTCTCGTTCTCCTGTTTCTCTCTCCTTTTTGTTTCTCACGTGTATTTCTCTCCGATCCAACATCTTTTTTATCGCTTTTGAGTCATCGCCCTTTGTCACTTCCTCCAATCTCTCTCAATGAAGACTCTCCGTAGCCCTGATTTCCTTTGACAACATCAATGTTAGCATTTTCTGGGCCACTCCAACTCCAAAGATATGACGGGCCGATAATTTCTTATGAGTCGAGTGTCTGTTTTCTTTAACTTTTGTATCTTCTTCTGCCTCTCTTTTTTCCACCCATTTTGCCAACTCAACTCGCAATGGATGAAGTGTTGCCCATGAACGTTTATTACGAAGAGAAGACAGGGCAAGCCCCGTTACATGCATTTGTTGTTGTTGGTTGTCAGAAAGGTATTTATGTATACATTCTACAGTAAGCCGGTACACAATAAGCTCCCTTGCGTTGGTCTAATTTGTATAAAATGAACGTTGACAGTGCCGTCTGTTACTTTTGCCCTGACTTTGAGAAAGGTAATGCAAAATTAATTAGATTCCTGCTCTCGTCCTTTGTATCTCTCTGGTAGGTTATATAATTACATATAATATATATATATAAGGATGTAGAATATACAAGAGCTTTCCCGATGTCAGAATTCCAAATACTGTCTGTCCTACACGCTTGGCGGTGTTCCTTCCTCTTGTTTTACTTATAAAATTGTATTCAAAACCTCCAAAAACTTTTGTTTTCTGAATATGCCGACATTTTCTTTCCCTTCGGTCTTTTCTTACACCTACTTTCACACTCCATTTTATTTTCCGGTCCATTTTCCCCGGGAGAGGATAAGATGATGATTAACCATGTGTCGGGCTTTTGCACTAATCTCCTTTACCATTATTATTACAAAACCGGCTTCCTGCGGACAAGATAAAAATCCATCAGGGGCAAAGAAAACAAGACAGAAAGTGCAAGAGACAGAAAAAGTGAAAGAGACGAAGGAACCAAAGATTTCGCTTCTTAAAGTTTCCGTACAACCACAGATTAACTTTAAACATTCCCGCTTGTCACCGCTTTAAAACGCTTTAAGTGGCTTCGAAAGTAAAAAAAAAAAATGACATTTTTGCCGGCAAATGACCTGTAGAAAATTGTTGGTATAATTGTTGGGTATACTTGTTGGGTATAATTATTGGGTATACTTGCATAATATATTTCTGACTATCAATACATGCATCCTCGCCAAAGCATAGCTAATTCTTACCGAAAAACTTGCTTCCCTGACTTTTAGCAGTTTAATGTTGCCAATTTAACTTTTCGCATGGATTTCCCATCCGAAATCTTATGTGGGTTGCAATGATGTAGTAAATGCTGCATGGATGCAGTAAAACTCTTCCTTTAGTGCCTCTCAAGAGCGTGAAATCTTTTCTGCTGATGCGGGCAAACACATGGAATTTGTTGGTTTAAAGGAACCACCAAAGCCAAAAACGAGGGTATGATATGACGCAAAAAAAAATGAATGCATTTGTGCATCATTTCTTCCTTTTCTTCCCTGGAATTGTTGACGAGTTGACAGAAGCATTACAATTAATTAGGAATTTGTAGTCCCGAGGAATATTAACGTTGCCTACCTTGCAATGCCTGTCCCGTGTACATTAGATCGTGTGGTGATATTTTGGAAATGCACAGTGATTCCACATGTGTATATGTATACAGAGCTAAAAACCTTTTTTGTCCTTACTGTGGAAACGCGTGGACGGAAATGACCTCTCCCGTCATGGGAATTTAATGAATCCCCGTCCCAGAGATTTCCGTAGCGGCATACGTCCTCACTTAAAATGCTGACAGATGTGGGTCAATATCTCAATATACCGTTGAGAGCAAGTCTCGTATTCGGTGAGGGTGATTGTTGACAAATTGAAGGAACCTTGAGACTTCCTTTGGACAGAAAAAATGCCCAAGATTCCGCTGGAAATATGGATACTTATGCAATATGCAGCATTGTGTAAATATGTATGTACATATTCAAGTCCCAATCCCCTCCAATTCTGTTGGAAATGTCCACAAAAAAATGTGCATGTGGACTCGGGAAAGTTTTTTTTTTTTTGTTGGAAAGGAAATGTCTTCCTACGGGAGCATAAAAATGATCTCGCTTTGTCAGTGTCAGCGGGCAAAAGGGGAATATGCCATCAATTTGTCACCATCTTTACTTAACAAGTGCCACCTTCATTAAATATGCCGTCTTCATCCTAATTTCCTTCAGTCATTTTTTCCTCTCTCTCTCTCTCCCCCTTCTTTATGGAAATTTCTCTTATTCTTTCCATCTCTTATGCAAAAATAAAAGGGAGGAAAAGTTACGAACCCATGCGTCTTTTTTTCCTTCGTCTACCTTCTCTGATATGTTCTTATTCTCTTTGATGATTAAGGAACTTGTGCCTCCTTCATTCTTTTTTATAGATATGTGATGCAGAAAATTGGTAGAGCATGCCATCTTCCTATATTCGCATTATTCCCATACCCTTTTTAAACAAATATTACACGGGAGTCTTTTTGAAAAAAGAAAGGAAATATGTACATTACCGTGTATACATACACATATATCCCTGTAGGAGACTCCAAGTGCATACGCTACAACGGATGGAATGATCAAGGACTTTTTAAGGAGGAAACCGCATAATAGCAATCGTGTTCTTGGGTCCAAAAAAAAAAGATCTTGAGCTCCTTCAAAACTTTAATGGTAGCCCGTTCCAGGAAACTTGAAGAGGATCGATGTAATTCCCACACACTCAATGGCCAGCTTCCCTTGATTGTGGTCAGAGAACGATGGGATTTGTGTGTTTAGAATGGGATTTTTATGTCTAAAAGTGTGACTCATGTGGTCTCTCTCCCCACATTTGTATGAGCCGACTTCTGCACCCATCAATGGCACCTTCTTATGGCACCCAGTATCAGAGATGTCCAAAACACTTTAGTTCGAAATACTAATGACAAAATACAAATACACTCTAAGGTTTGGATTCCAAATTAGCAATTACTTTTGGCTCCTTCCGAAGGATTTAATTACAAATTACAAAATACAATTGCATTTTATGTCGAACACGAAATACAAATTACAAAATACAATTGCATTTTATGTCGAACACAAAATACAAATTACAAAATACATCAGTAGCTAGTAATGTATTTAAATGCGTATTTTAATTACAGCATACAAAGAATTGCATTTAAACTACGTATTTTAAATACAAAATTCAAATAATGGTAGTTAAAATGCGTATCATATGCGTTCATTTGTATTTTAGAGCACAATCAACAAATTACAAATTCTATTTTGCCTTGGTGAACTTTTAATTTACAAACTACAGCAAAATACTTCCAAAAAATCTCGTGTATTTCAATACAATTACAAAATACATGTATAAAATATCTGTATTTGAAAAAACAATTAGAAAATACAAAAATATATTTTTAAAACGTATTTCAAATACGTGTATTTTAAAAATACGATGTATTTTGGCCATCTCTGCCCTGTATGTACAGGAGCCAGCCAAACGGATAGAAAGCCCTTGTCATAAAAGAAAAACAATCCAACTGGAACAAATCCGATTCAAACCAGACTTTATCATACAAATACATAAGAAAAGGTTCACATCCAGTTGGACATTTTAAGGCAGTACAAAAAAGCATTGCTGATACACATTCAATTGCCAGCCAGGCACCTTGTTGAGGGATTCGCCCGGGTAATTCATTGTGCTATACTTTTGATTGCATAAGGAAATCCAAATCATACTTGACAACTTGAATCCAAGCAATGACATCTCCCACCTCGTCAACGTATGAGCCAATGTCTCCGTATTTTTTGTGTCACGGGGACAAAATCAAGAAAAATATGCAAGTGAGAAAAAAACAGGAATTCATTCCTCTATTTCTCCTTTTTTTCATATTTGTCTCTGTCAAGCACTGTACTGCCGTGGAGCGGGAAAGTGGTGCCATTCCGGGGAAAGCCGAGCATAGAAGGTGGGTTGACAGCCAGCTTTATTTCTCCCCGTCGTTTCTATCCCGCATTTTATGGCCTGGTTGTTATTATTTGTTCACGATACAAAAAAAATATACTGTTGTTCTTGTCTCTATATGCTATGTGAAAGAGTCCGAATCCCATTACTTCCCGAATTGCCGGAGAAACGGCATCCCAAATCACTCCACAAGATTTACTGGTATCAATTATTTAAATGAATGCCATGTCTTCCTCCCAGAACCAGGGTACCTCCCTCGTCCGTGTCTGGACGATGGCTGGAAATAAAATCATCGAAATAATAAAGATTACATCTAGTCCCATGAGTCCGTCTGTGTCCTTGTCTTGCACATTCGTGGTGGATGAAATAATTCCCAGGAACCCATGCTTGTTTTTTTTTCGGGGGGAATGACGGCCTGGGAGGAGATGCTGTAATTATGGAGGTTATTGAATTAGCTGATAAAATGCAAATGTTGTTATCGCAAACTCAATTGAGACAATAATTAATTGATTAAAAGGATTATTCAGCTGACGCGAAGAGTCAGGAGAGACGAAATATTGGAGGATTTTCCCAACTCGAGCGTCAACCGGATTCTCCTAGACATGCATCAATGGCTCTGATGAAATCATTTTTTTGGGTGAGACCCGTAAATTGTTACGTAAAATGTTACGTAAAGTCCTTACGTCCTCCCATGTGTTGTGTCAGGATGAGACAAATATTACGAGATTAATTCGGTCCAACGAATGGGGAGGGAAATGTGACTGCATTTGTATGTATACAAGTGCACACGGAGAAAAACGGTGACGAGATAATCAAAATTTTGCATTGAAAAAAACAAAAAAGATGGAGAGAGGGAGAGTGTGTGAAAAAGTTGTTGGGTGAAAGGTGGGAAACTGCGGAATCGCATATGTTCCCCGGTTTATAAATTCCCCATGCCTCACAAGTTAAAAAAGCTGTGTGTAAAGGATTTTAGCGAAAGGTTGCCGAGTTTAGTCGTTGTCTGTCAGACGAGAAAAGAAATCCAATTAACTCCAAACTTACATACACAGAGCTTTGTTGGAGGAGAGCGGGGAAAGTTACATTGTGTAAAAGGAATTACTTTTTTTTTTGCGAATATTTAGTGCCACCTGGGACGGCTGGTGCTCTCCGATGCCGAGGGATCATTTTCCAGGAAAGTCAAGTGTTACTCCCATAATAATATCTTTTCCAGACCTTGATAGATGAATTCTCATTGTTTAGCCCAACCACTGATTGTTTGGGATGGAGTTTTTACGTCCATGCATATGTGAGCATGGATGTGTGCGTCCTCATAAATATACTGCCTTCTTTTTCCCTGCCCCCATCCACAGTCTGCTATCACTCATCTCTTGGCTTTTGGTTTTTTATGGCTTTTATGAAAGACCTCAAAAGAAAGTGAGAGAGAGAGAAAGTGATAGAGAGAGGGAGAAAGTCAGAGAGAGAGAGAAAGTCAGAGAGAGAGAAAGTCAGAGAGAAAGTGATAGAGAGAGGGAGAAAGTGTGAGAGAGAGAAGGTAATAGAAAGAGGGAGAAAGTGAGAGAGAGAGAAAAAAATGAGAAAGAGAGGGAGAAAGTCAGAGAGAGAAAAAAGTGATAGAGAGGAGAGAGAGGCAATAAATGGGAGAGGGTAGGTGAAAGTGTCTTTCAATGAAAATTAATTTAAAATGAGAAAGAAAATGTCTGAGGGTAAAAAAAAACTTTTTTGGTTAAACAAACCTTGTAAGAAGAGGCTGAGGTTAATTAAGACTTTTAATTTCCTTGAGAAAGTTGGTTAGTTAATTTGGAGTAGTTCCTTTTGGCTAACTTAGCTGTGGAAAAGTTAGGATAATGGCATCATGGACTTTTCTTTCCCCCACACACATCCACATTTGTGATGACACACCAACTATTTCCCTGAAAAAGAATCTTGGATGTTGCAGGTATGCATGTAATCACCTCAAATCACCGTCTTTTCATATTTCCAACTTTTCACTTCATTCTTCCTTATTTTCTGGTTCCCGGGTTTTTTTTTTGTGATTTTTACCTTGAGATTCAATTCCCCTTTGTTTTTACTATGCTCATGGAAATCTGCCGAATTATTCTTGTGTGGAGAAATGATCCTTTGACGTGGGGAAGTTCCAAACTCAATTTTGTTTTTTTTTTTGGGGGGTCCGCACACCCACTCCAAGGAAGAAAAATGTGTTGGTAGGTGAGTCGAGAATTTTGCACGCGCTTCGGGGATGATTTCATATTTTTGGGAGAAATTGGTGGAGGAGGTGACGGTGAGGACACGAAACTCATGAAATGTGTGCAGTCTTCCATGAGGGTGTGAAATTCTCTCTCATATTGTTACTGAGACTTGTCAGAAGTTGAGAAAAAGCCCATATCACCACAAGAAGAGAGTTTATGTTCGCAAAAATTATATGGAAAAGGAAGACATTTCGTTTTTGCCGTGTGACAAATATACATGAGCCCGCATGCACGTAAATGTCTTGAGGGTCTCGGCCTGGCTAGCATCCATTTGGCTTTTAAATACACGTGTATATACACTTGAATGACAGGTCTGGGCTCAACTTTTAAAATCTATATGATAATGAAGCCAAAAAGTTATCCTACTACGAACCAAAGGCGCATATACATAAGGAATTTCCGGTGCCATTATTTTCCGTAGTAATGGAATTATGATTATTATACTCCCGCAAAAATTATTAAGGCAGAGCGGACGGAGGCAGGGAATACAACGGTGGTTCAGCAAATTATGAGTCAGAGTAGTGTGTCACTGGTTTGGTGAAACCCGCCGGTTATTATTATATAACATGTCTTCATTTCTTAGAATCTGAAGACCATAGCAAGCCTCCGTGAATGATGATGTGAACCAAGAATGGCGATGAGCCATCGTCATTCTTAGTCATTATTAAGGAATTCGAAAAAATTATCCCGTCTTGTGTAATATCTCAGTAATATTTCAGTTCACAAGTATGCGATTTACCGTAAATGCTGTATTATTATAATATTGGAGTTCCCGATGAATCTTATGGATGACCAGAAGGATGAAACCACCCAAAATTCACCCAAGTAAATTCCTCCTGTAAATTCTGCCCTGCCAAAAGCCAAAATGTGCCCGAAGGGCTAATCTTCAATTGCAATGTGTAAACTCCGTACTAATTTTTCAAAATTCATTCTGACATTTCCTGGAAAGAAAAGTAACCGCAAAGATAAACTTTACCGGCCTGTCCTGGTTGAAAGCCAAAAATGGGTAGCAAAATTAGCGGAGGGCAAAGGAATCGGAGGAATTTAACTTTTCTACGTCCTTTTCGAAATCATTCGGTCGTCAAACTGTAAACAGTTCAAGAGTGAAACGTACAAATTATTTTGGGTTTCCTCAATTTTGTATCATTAGCAGTAGATTTGCACCATGGAAATCCGACACTCCAAGAGCAGGGACTGTGCTGAAGTTCATTCGTATTTATTTACTCTGTAATGGAGTGGGAGCGGTGAGTCGATTTGTGTCCTCATATTTTTAGAACTTTTGAGCACTTGACTTTTCCTAAATTTCCGTTTCACTTCCACCACTGATCACAGTTTATTTACTTAGTTGTTCCCTCAGCTGTGTTTACTAAACGCGGGATTACTTACACCTCATGGAAATGATCAACCTTGCATTTCACCCCAAGGCTTACGCCTATCAAGGCCAGGGTGTAAAAACATTTTTAGGAAACATCAAAACATATCTGCCAGTTTTTTTATATATGCTATACGTTGCTAAACCAACCTTACATAGGGCTTACATCCATATATTATGTATATACTATGTATATATAAGGTACAAACGTTTTTGTAAATTCTGAGAGCATTGCTAGACTTATTTAACATGTTTTCCTTATTCTACAATTCTACATGCCGTAGTCCAAAATTGTGGGCCAAGCATTCGAAGGACCGGGCAGGCCTCACAGGTTAACCGTAATAACAACAATTCAGCACGTTTATAAAGAATTTGCACCTCACACTTTACCGAAACTTTTCCGCCCCAATTCTGTCATAATCATAAAATAGAAAATTGGGACAGAACAAGAAGAGTCTGCAACGATAACTTCCTCCAATTAAGGGCAGCTACTCAACCGTCACCAAAATTGATCGTCCAAAATGTTCTATATGAGAAATGAGATATTGTAGATAGTTTAAAAAAATATTGGATTTTTGTAGCTCTTGGAGGAATTTTGGGTAAAGCAGTGTGCAAAAGAGCTTAACGTCAGGAATTTATTTTTATTTGTTTTCTTTTTTGTGACAGCTAAAGCGTTTATATCACCTGAGAATTTGTTGAAATGGACATAACTGGTTTTGCTTCTAACAATAAGCTATACCCATATAAGGGAACGGGTAGTGGCCGACAAGTCAGATTACCAACAATTTTCGGATTTCTGTTATAAGTATCTTTTATACAGATGTTTAATGTTGAGTGGTCGATGTTGATAAAAGTTAAAATTAACGATTTTTAAACATACGGCTGCAAATCGTAAGTAGAGCTGCAACCTCACGTACATTCAGCGTATTTATAGGTACAATTCTCTATTTTATTACCACATTTTTTGAATCATGCTGGCCTATTTTCATTCCATGCCGACTACTAGGTCATTGGTTTTAACGACCTAATACAGAGACGGCAGCGTATACCACAACTCTTCGAAATTATGGGGATGCATTAATACATGCCTTCCAAAGCCGTAATATCGATTCTGATTAATATTGGTCAGAATATGTATGTACAACAGCAGCATTTTCTAGGCTGCGGGATCCCGTTCATCGGACGTAGTCCAAAAACCCTGTATTTCTCGTCGGTTTTGTTGGAGTACAGTCAATCATTATTTGAATTCGATCAAATCGGGCAATCTGTAAAACAAAATTCTCTTCGACGAATTCTCGATTTTCATTTCCGCTATTTCCATTCCGGCAATAGGTCAAAACCATGTTTTTTTGTTGTTTTGGCAAATTTTTCTGTGGCCATTGTCAACATTTAAGGGACTTAAATGTATGCCGGTCGCAGAGTAACTGAATAATATTGTGTTCCCGAACTAGGTGCTATCGCCTGAAGAAAGGCCGCAAAATTCAGACTTGCGGTTTACGGCTGGAGGTTTCGGACCTGCATCCATAATTGTCCGTAGGGATCACTCAAAAACAACAATGGCGTTTCTTTGGATTCTCAAAATCACTGGAGCTGAAATAAATAATGTTACTATCTCGTGGTCCCTAGGAGAACCATAATTTAAATTCCAGTTCCAGTTCCACATCATTGTCAATGCCCTGTACAGAAGAACTATGCAATACATTATTAAGTTATCAAAACTCTTTGACAATCGTAGGTAATTGTGTTAATGACTTTTATTTTTTGCAAAACATTGCGTACATTAATTTTTAGCACTTGAATTACAAAATTCACCTGAATCCTGTATTACAAAAGACAGTTCTTTGAAGTCCAGGTCACGCTAACATGTTAATAAATTATTATTAGGTATGGATATTACAAAGAATTATCAGCATTCCAGTTGCACATTTGGTTTTACAGAAATATGAGGAGACAATTATGTTATGTAGGAAAGGTCAGTGCTCCCCCCAAATGAATCTCTTCAAATAATTTATACACAAAGAAAAATTTACAACAATTTTTACTTCTTTCGTTTCTAATTTCCTATCAGGTAAGTTTCTAAGCCGCTAATTGTTGTGGAATCGGATGGAAACCTTCCCAAACACTTACGTTGGAATACTTGGAAATGAAGTGAGTGTTTATAATTATCACAAGATTGTGTAACCATTATGGTTCGGCATAGTGCTTAGGCAAATGTGGTTCTGCTTCGGACAAAATCTGGACCGCCGACTTAAGTTCTTCCGTTTCTCCAATGTTTGGCTGTTCATCCGAAACGATTCCCTTCAGTTCTTCGTAAGCTGTCTGTAATCGTACAAAGCAATCCTGTCTAAATTTGCTACCAGGAAATCAACCGATACTAATCTATCAACCGATAATCAACTGATACTAATCTATCAACCGATATCAACCGATAATCAACCGATATAATCTATCAATGACACCGCCTCCCTCATGACATGCGAACTGTCAAATAATCAAGTACAAAACAATAACGTACAATGAAATCAAAAGCAGAACCTACCAAAAGGCGACGTTGAACTTCCGGCACCATTAGCTGTGATTCCTTCAAACATTCAGTTTGCTGCCTCATGAACAGTTCGTCCTTGCCCTCGGAGGTGAACTTCTCAATTTTCTTCAATTGGTCCGCAACTTCCTTCTCATAGCTCTGCTTTTCCTTCGTGTACCGTTTCACAACTCCGGTCTTGATCTTCAAATTCCTCAACTTCTGTTGCTCTGCCATGGCAGTTTTGATTGTAGAAACTTAATAACACAAAATTATGGCCAAACTCCTGTTCGGGGAGATTTGTACAACCGCAATTTCTGGAAACAACGAGTAGAAAATGACACTTGCGGATTCCCTTCACTTTTCAAATCCAGGTTCATCCACCAAAAGAAATGTGTACGGAAAAGATTTTCCTTCTTCGAAAAAGAGAAAGCTCTTGCTTAGGAAATTCACAGAGACAATCGCCAACAAGTTCTGTCGTTCTGTTTGACAGGCGGATCAACGGGCGTGAGTCATCAATGAATTGTTTGTCTATTTACTTTAAAAGGTTTTACTCATTTTTTGCTCTTCGCGTCAACAGTCAAGTGCAATTTAGATGAATCAACCTCTGATAAGTATATGACGAAATGGTCATGCAGGCAGAAAATATCACCAGTTTTTTTGTTTTTTTATGCACGACACGCGATCAAATCGGCACTGGCAAAATGTGAGAGGACAGTTGAAATGGATTCAAAATTGCCGCGGGAAATACCGCTAAGAATTAAATGTCAATGGAAAGCTCCAAGTGGCATCTCTTGCACTTCCGGCTAATCAACATCGTCCTTTCGTGTTGACCGACCAGAGTACAAAGTTCAAATTGATACTTTTTTTTTTGAAGTCAGAAACAGAATCAGAAATATCAGGAGACTTGTGTGAACTGTGAAGTTTGGACTGTGAATGGATTTTAAAGGAAGAAGTTGAAGCTATAGAAATGTATTAATTTTTAAATAGCTACAACTAAGCATTTATTATCTTCTCACTCTAAGTCACATTTACTCCATTTCAATCTACCACGTTAGCTTTGTCTTTCTCGTCTTCAAATTAAGTGAGATTAATTATACCCAAAAAAAAACAGGAAAATGTTCTCCAGAATTTCAACCCCGAACCAAGTGAGGAATTTGAGTGGAGTAAGTCACATTTGTCAAATTTTGATTTATTCATTGGATCGGTTTTTTTACTTAATATTTATAGTATTTAAAAAAACGTGTGGCGAACCAAATCAGAATTAAGAGCGTTGCCGTTGTGTAATGATGCATGAGTAATTACGTAATTACGTTGACGGATGCTGGGTTTTGAATTATACATGTGTTTGGATTGTTGTTGTTAAGGTTGGTTGCAACTAATGTTTTATTTTTCGTGTATGGGTCTAGATTTTGAAGCGGTTCAATGGAACTCTGGTTGTGGCAGAACATGATAATGCTAACTTAAATGCAAGTACTTTAAATGCCGTTTCGGCGGCAGCAAAGATTGGCAACGAAATTACGGTTCTTGTGGCTGGGAAAGGTTGCGGGAAGGTGAGAAATGTTGGATTTATTGGAAAATTTATGGAATATTTATTTTCACAATTGGCAAGTTAGTTTCTGTAATGTATGTAGTACTGTGTAGTTAGCAGGGTGAATAAACATTGTAATGTTATATCTCAGGCTGCAGAACAAGCCACAAAAATTAATGGAGTCAAGAGAGTACTACTTGCTGACAACGCGGCTTTGGAAGGACAGTTAGTCGAGAGGATAACCCCGGTTGTTTTGGCTTCTCAAAAACAATTTAACTGTACTCATATTATAGCTACTGCTACTGCTTTTGGGAAAGGTTTGATACCACGGGTGGCTGCAAAATTAGATGTGTCCCCAGTCTCTGAAGTTGTAGCCATCCAGGATAAAGACACTTTTGTTAGAACAATTTATGCAGGTAAACATTTATGAAAATTGTCAAAAGGCATTAATAGTTATGTTTCTGCTTGGTACTTGGGAATGAAGAATAAACTGAAAACTGTTTTTTATTTTTAGGAAATGCCATTCAAACTTTAAAAGCCAAAGATCCGATCAAAGTACTGAGTGTAAGAGGAACCTCCTTCCCAGCTGCTGAACTGGGAGGAAGTGCGGCTCAGGAAAATGCTCCGGATGCCACTATACCAACAGATAAATCAGAATTTGTAAAACAAGAATTAGTGAAGAGTGACCGACCAGAACTGACGGCGGCAAAAACTGTTGTCAGTGGAGGTACATACATTCAGTATTTCACCACGAAGCCTTGAGCTTGATTACAATTGTATTTCGTACGCTGGTTTCATTGTTTACGTTTGTAAACAGGGAGAGGCTTGAAAAGTGGAGACAACTTTAAAATCTTATTTGCTCTTGCGGACAAACTTGGGGCTGCAGTCGGTGCATCAAGAGCTGCCGTGGACGCAGGGTACTGTGCTAATGATATGCAAGTAGGACAAACCGGAAAAATTGTCGCTCCCGTGAGTAAAACTTGTTTTGTCGTAATTCATCGGCATCTTATAAATACAAATGTAAACAGCATGTTTTGAGAGTTTCATTTTTGTATTACAGGAACTCTACATTGCGGTTGGTATTTCTGGAGCTATTCAACATTTAGCCGGTATGAAGGATTCAAAAACTATTGTTGCCATCAACAAGGACCCGGAAGCCCCTATTTTTCAAGTTGCAGATTTGGGTCTTGTTGCTGATTTATTTAAAGCTGTTCCTGAAATGACAGAAAAACTGTAGATTCTTCGTCTCTGCAGTTCGTTTATTGCGAAAGCAATATGGATGGCATGAAATGTGTATGTATATTTTTAAAAAAACGAAATGAATCGCTGATAAGATGTAGGGCAATTGTGAATTTGCATTACATGCTTTAAAATGAGAAAAATATTAATAGTAATAATGATGGTGAAAACAAATTAAATTATATCCAGAAAATCTGTATGGCTGTATGATGTTATTGTGTTTTTAAATGGATTAGTTTTGGCCAGTAGCAATAGCACTACATTACTTGAATTCGATTTAACTGATTCAAGTAATACGTAACTCCGGAAACGATACTATAGGTAAACGTTAAATCTGCACGCACATGTATAATCTAACTTGAACTGTGCAAGCGTGGTATCACATAGTTCCATGTGGAAAGTATCAGTGATTCTACCGCAGGACTTCTGGCATGAGTGTCGTCCACTGTAGAAAACCTAATAAATGTCTCATGTGCATTTGCGATTTTTGCGAGAATTTTGAGCACGTTAAGTCCTCGCGACAGCAATTCTTTTGCTCTCACGAAATTTTGTATGCACTTTATTAGTGCTTTTTTACTGGTACATGCACATAATTTTTAGAAGAGATGGGAAGATCCCAGAATAAACATCTGATCATTCAGTCTATGGGTTAGGAATTTTATATCTACGTGGGTAAATTTTTAATAGCCTTACAATGACATTTGAGGGTAAAATAATATTTAATGGTTTGGGTTTGGACAGGTACAATCGAAATAGTTTATTTGCTGGCATTTTAGTTTTGACACGGAAGTGCCTGCCTTGTTTGGTTAGTTCAATACGTACCTGCCCTATTATTTCCCTCCAGGACTAAAGTATACTAAAAAGTAAGCATACTATTGTTGGGAAACTATAGTTTCGGGGGAACTTTAATTACTCTAGATTTGCTACTTTTTTCTGGACGCCATAAATGTTACTACTTAAGTGCAACTAAATTGTTCGAGGTGTGTTGCTACTTTGGTAGTGCCCCATATTGTGACAGAATAATAACAGCCTCTCTGAGCGAGGTAGGTGGTCAGAAAAATATACTGATTTTTTTTCGTAAGCAGCGGATTACACCATTTTGGATCCCGGGGCACCAGTTATAAAAACATAGGCAGGAGAGGCAGAGCAATGGCATCCACATCATGCTTAGGACCCTCGCTTAATTTCACAATTGTCTCACAGCGTTTGAATCAAGTCAAATTATTATGATTGTAATGCGAGTGCCTAGGGTGCCTGGTGCCTTGTGGTAGTTTTGGTCCCGCCAAAAATTGGCCCACATATGATTACTTTTCCTGGCGAAGTTAAAAAATAGTATGAAATTCCGAAGTATTAACGCGGGAAAGTCGCCACAACTCGGCAAATTGTTATCGGATTGGGATTTCGGGGTGAGGCCCTTTTGCCTCATACGCAATTAACGCAATGAAGTTTTGCATCCAATAGGGTTTATATTGTTTTTTCTGGACTGGTCCGGAGTTCCGGAGTGTCGTAGCAAGAGGAAACGTTATGTCAATTATTTATGTGAAATGGATTTCCAGATTTTTCAACGAACTGAGGCTCAGACTTTGATGCGAACATGTGAAGCTTCGTTAGAAAAATCGTGATTAGTGATTACGATTTACGATTACAGTTCGGCTGGCTAATAAAAGTGTTTACTTAAATGTAAAAAATAATGATCATTTCATTATTGTTATTATTATGCATACATTTGATACGCTACTAATACATACCTACATACGACTTTGCACTGTACCGCATCGCGCTAGCATTAATTTCAGCCCTTCACCCTAATACTAATAATTATAATGCATTATATCATATGTAAATATGTATATTATAAAATTATAATATTCGTAGTTCGTAGCTGATTGCCTGATTTTGAGTTGTAATTAGGTTGCGTAATTTCATATACAAATACAAACATATAGAAAGAGGAACTTGATCACAAAATTGATCATTATACACTAATCTACGCAATTCACGTGGATTAGTGTATAATGATCAATTTCATACAATTTATTGTATTTATCAAAACAAACGTTGAGCCGGTAAACCCCACACATGCACCTATTTTACCTTGGACATCATGAAAATAAACAATCCTCCCATGGCGTCATTTACATCCACATGCAAGAGGGACATCTGGAAGGAATCCCGGTGTCACAATGTGCATTGGAATTGGAGGACGTGCAAATGGCTTTTAATTTCTAATTCTAACACGTAGCCCGTTCGCTGGCCAATTTCTTCACATGGCCCATTGAAAACTGTGGCCCACTTGGGACTTTTACAAAGTAAGTACATAATTTACAATGGTTCGATAAACTTCAGCAGAATTAATTACAGTACGCATGTACGCATACAAGGATAACCTTCCTTGTAAGCGATCTTCAAAAAAAACGCAATTATTTTTATTTCTGACATATGTATTTCGTTTCCAAATAACGTGCAGGAATAGCCACTGCCATCGGCTCTGATTGAAAAGTCTTGTCTAGTAAAGATGCCTCACAGGTACAGTCGTCACTCATACAAACCCGGTTTGCCAACCCAGGTACGATTTCACGAGAAAGTATCCATGCTAATCAGTTAGTACCGATAAATAAGATTACAGCCAGAGAATTGTCCAATGCTCAAATACATCCAGCAATTATCAAATAACTTCTTACTTCCTCACTTATTAACGGAGCTAATAAGTCATTATTATGACTACAGGTTATCATAAGGTTGCTCACCGTCCTGCCGAACTTCGATAAGCGCCGTGCCCGGCGAATGTGCAATAAATGGAGACATTCACTTGCGAGCAAAATGGATACTTTAAGGAAACTCATGTTTCCTCTGAGTGAATCCCAAATCCTGACTCGACATGAGCTGTTGTCAACCTACCAAAACTTCTACGTCAATTCCAACGAGGATTCCAGTACGAGTGCATCCTTCTCCAGCATAAGCAGTCCTCGCCAACCCTCAAAGTCCGAGGGAGGGTCCCCCGTACATTTGTCGTCATTAAATTACTCCCACGCCAGCAGTGGCCACCGCCACAATTCGGAAGCATCTAGTAGCTCCGCAGGGAAGAGCGCTGCGCGAAACTCGTACTGGAAGAACGACAGCGAATACAGTAGAGCCCGTGTGCACAAATCTGAATCGTCCCCAATAACATCACCAAGACTCAGGAGTGATTTGAGGGGAAATTCGACAAAAACTTCGGAATTCTACCGAACCAGAAGTTCGGACTCCCAATCCTACTCGTCTCCCTTCAGTGCCTCCCACGACCGTCCAAGATGGTCCCTGAAGCGACAGACGGTGTCGTCCCCCGACATCAGCGAGGTGCGCATGAAACCGTCCGAATCACCTTCAGACGTCCTGGTTTTGGGCAAAAATACACCTCCCAAGGAAGTCACAAAGCATAGAGAAAGGAACTTAAGCGGTGAAATCTCCCAGAAGACAACCTATTTTCATTCCTCTCAACCACCCACTCACAACGATGAGGTGCATGGTGTCCCGAAAAAACAGGAAGAATTACAGAATCCAAATCACGCCTACCAATCATCGCGTTATCACACCAGCGATTCGCATCGTGTGACGAGACCCAGAAAACCCAGCCCCGAGGATATTCCCGAATCCCCCAGTGTGGACGAATCTGAGTATAATTATCCCGGACCCAGCAGCCACATTCGCCGTGAAACTCGAAGTCGCAGACCGATGTCCGCAACGAGGCCATATCAGTACCCAGAAAGCATGAGGCACGGGTATTCCGGCCACTCTGGAAATCATCCACATATCTCCAACCGGGCGCATGCTGTCATCAGAAGACACTCTCGGGAACGCTCCACAAGAACTTCGCATCGCTCTGGCCATCATGATCATGAGAGTAGACATCCACACAATTATAAAGCACATCACCTCCATTTCCACGCAAAAACGCCGAGCTTGAAGCAATCAGATATTGACAACATGCTCAAAATACAAGACCAAATTGATGAAGGGAAAAACAAGGAAAGACGGTCCGTCAAAATCCATCGGATTAAAACCAGTAAGAAGTCTAAGCCGGGAGAAGCATCTAGGAAAGTTATAGTGACACGAAGGCGAACGAGTAGCAGGAAACGGCGGCGTAAATAAAAATTCTAATTATTTCCTTATCACTCGAACGTCTCCTACGGTTCTTTCGTCATCTTACAAGTCTAACCACATAAGTAGTCCATTTTAGTAAATGCGAAAAGAGCGTTTTCGGGCGATAATATGTACAGTGTAATGTGTAACTGGTAACTGCTATGCAGTAATAAGGGCGTTTGCTTTCGACATACAATCATTCGAGCAGCAAGGAAGTTTTCAATCGACTCTGCTCCTTAGCAGCAATTATTTGATAATTCTGAGAAATAATACAGTGGATTACTCAATGCAATATACTCCTATGTGGAAACCGGAACTCCATGCTCTCAAACCATTGTAACTTTTCTTGCGCACAAATCACTCAAATTCTTGTTCATAAGAACCAGGATTTTTTCAGGTGATATATCCTACGCAAATCGACATGAAAAATGTCCAGATGTATCCCCGCTTTGTATTGAAATTACAATGACATGTTAATTCCTCTTCGCTTTAGTACGTCAATGCCTTCATTGAGACCTGCAACGAGTTAGATATACATATAGTTGTCACTCCAGCGCATTCTATCATTTCCATTTTACGGAGCAACTGTACAAATTTTAGGGAAAACACTTAGGGTAGTGATCAATGCCATGCAATAATAAAAGAAATACATGTTGTTGCGACTGGTAAGTATATTATATAGTCAAGTCTCAAGTATAAGGACATATTTTAATGAGCCCTTAAGTGGCGCCTGCTAATACGTATATGAATCACTATGTATGACCTAACTGAATGTATTTAAGAAATGTGAATATAATCTGATGTAGAGAACCTATGAAAAGGAGCTAGTCCTCTTGTTAAATATGAATGTATTACGTATGCGGCTTATGAATAAGTCAGATATTTTAATTATCATGATAATTAATAATGTCATATATGAAAATGAATATTGCTTATTGCTGCAATGCTTGTTATATGTAAAAGAATTAACAAACTTTGCTTCAAAGGGTACTTTTCATAAATACTTAGGGACTTCTTTTCGTAGTCCCTTTATTCACTACGTCTGTTCACTTCATTACTTAAGTTCAAGGATACTATTCCCGTGAATAGTAGTCTTGAACTCAAGTAAACAGACCTTATAAATAAAGGGTCTACGAAACGTAGTATTTATGAAAAGTACCCTTTGAAGCAAAGGTTGCAGAGATGGCTAAAATACTTCCTATTTAAAATACCTACATGTATTTGAAATACGTATTTAAGATACATTTTTGTATTTGGTAATTAAATACTTGGGGACCTGTCAAATGTAATTTGTAATTAAATAATTTGTAATTAAAGTCTTCGAATGTATTTTATTTTGTAATTAGTATTTGAAACTAAAGTGTTTTGACCACCTCTGAAAGTCTGTTAATTCTTTAATTAAAAATTAACTGGTCCTTCACAATTCTACGTGCAAAATTCATATTAGTCCATGAAGCGCTAATACATGTGTTTGTAGTGTGTATAGAAACGCGCAGAAACGATCGAGTGCGTTTTTTCTGGCCGAACGTGCTTAACAACTGCTCTCATTTTACGCAACCAATGTATGCGGATGCCAATAAAAATAATAAACGTCAAAGTCTTGGTCAAAAGAATTTTTTGCTAAACGTAGAAGAACTTACAGGCGTTTTTTTTTTGCTTCTGGGGTGGTTCATATGCATACTAAAATTACCTCAGTTATAGTTATAACCCTTTCATTACGCACACCTTCCCAAAACTCGCCAAGCTAACAGTGGTGAATGTGAACAAAAACCGCTGTTCTGTTGCATACGTTTTTCTACTACTACTACAGCAACAATGACCTTGGTAATGAATTCTTTCGCCCTGCCCTTGCCGAAGGGCTGAATTCCTGTTGCAAAAGGTATTTGTAACAATTTATGCATAACTGCTTTGCTTGTTCAGACCCTAACTTAGCTCCTTTATTTACTTCTATTCCCTCTAATTACCTTCATCAGCCCCTGTGTGGACGGAGTTGCAGACCATTTTTTTTCCACACAATTTACCAGTGTTATTATTATTTGCTTGCAGGAGGGGCTTACAGCGGCAATGGATAATTCTTATGACCGCAAGCAAGAAGAATCTCTCCTCATTTTGATTCTCATTAGAGCTTCTCTCTATTTCTGTAAATTCAGCGTTAATTTGTGTATAATTAATACATTTCTTCCTCGAAGAAGATGATTTTCATTGACTTGTACTTAAAAAGCCATGCAATCAATTTCACTTATGACGTAATGATAATTAGTTGCACATTTTATAATTATTAAGTATTGCAATTTGCATTACAAATTTTTCATTTATTGTGTGTAACTTGTATTACAAGTGACTTAATTATTCCGAGCAACCACAGGATAGGAAGGATATATTTTTGTACACATTTTCCCCATATAGAAAAGTAGACAATTCTTTTTCCACATTTTATTCTACTTTTTTTTAAGCTGAAGCTATTCATGGAAAATATGGAAAAAAAAGGAATAAAAAAATTGGATCACGTTTCCAGACTGAACCATAAAGTGGTAAGGGATCTTGATTACTTGTATGGAGTCATAAAATAAAAGAGATGGTGGAAAAAAAATGGACGTAACCAACGGGGTGAGGGAAAATATTTTCGAACTTCCTTATGATAAAAATGAACAAGAGAGAGAGAGAGAGAGAAGAGCTGTGGACGAAATCTAACATTCAGGATCGAGGTTGTCTTCGTCGGACTCCTTTTTTAGTGAGATGTGTGTGCGTATACATGTTATAAATTATGAAAAAAAGAGAACCCATACTGGTTAATTGTAAGTTGGTAAAAAGCTTGGAAGTAACACCCACCCAAAAAGAAATACAGTTGTACAGATGCATACATATCTAATGCATATACATTTGTAGGCTCCCAAACGTATAGACGAGACGAAGAAGACGGATTTACGCCTTAGAAGAAATACATGCCACACAGGAACTAAAATACAAATTATGGAGATGTAGATGTAGATGCCGGATGTGAGGTGATTAAGCGTCTCTGCCGATGAATTGGTTGTGATAATGATTACAAAAAGAGGATTAAGATTGATGAAGAGCGGAGTGAGTTGTCCAATGTGACATCTTTCCCATCCTATCGGCTATAGGACTCTCCCTACCTTCATATCCCTTAAGGTATAAGAGAATAGGATGTGTGAGGTGATTCAATTGGGAAAAGGGTGCAGTATCTAATTTGCTTTATACTCCCCATTCCTACGCAAGAGTCGGGGAAGGGGAGAGAATTAGACCTGGAGAAACATTCTTATAAACGTCGTTGGAGATAATAATGAAGAGTTTTTTTTTTATTAATCTTTTTTCAGGATATTTTGGGAGGGCGTGTTCCACAAAGATTTTTGCCAATGTATACTAAGGACCAGGGAAACTTTACAGGTATAAAAGGTAGCTAGTCTCCCTTACAAGGATATCAGTTACTCTTTGCTCACCTCGCAAACATCTTTTCACTCGATTAAATTCGTCAAAACCTCCAAACCTCAACCTCAAAATGAAGGTAAATATTTCCCAGTGTCCCCGATATCTCTTTTTGTATACGTACAAAATATCAAGTATTCAGCTCCAACAAAATTCTGACTCTCCAATACGTTTTCATTTCTATATAAAACCCGTATTTTGAAAAATCTGCTCCTTCAATAAATTTTTACCAATATAAAACCCATATTTGGAAAAATTTGCTCCTCCAATTTTGTTTTGAAAATAAAACCCGTATTTCAATTTGTTTGTTTACATTTGTATTGGTCTAAAACTTGTGTTTGGAGGAGACCTTCTGGGATATTTCCGATTTGAAAGACTTGCGGGATTTATTAAGACATTGTTCCGGGGAATTATTGTCTCCCGGCTAAACTTTTTGTAGATGAAGATCCTAATTTTTTGGGTTTGATTTGCTTTGTAGGCCGTCATTGCTCTCCTTGCCCTCGTCGCCGTGGCCCAAGCCGGAGTCCTTGCTCCCGCCCTTGTTGGCCCCACCGTCGTTGCCCGCGCCCCCGCTTTCGACTCCGCCGTGATCAAGTCTGACCGTCTCGGAGGAAACTTCGCCTACTCCGTCGCCGAGAGCCACGCTTATGCTGCCCACACCCCAATTGTCCAACAAGTGGCTACCCCCGTGGCCGTGTCCTACACCGCCCACGCCCCAACCGTTGTGGCTGCTGCCCCCCACACCGTCGCCTACTCCGCTGGCTACCCTCTGGGCTACCCTCTCGCTCACGGTTACGCCCACGGACCCGCCGTCGTCAGATTGGCCTAAGAAGTTTCTTCCTTAATCTTCAACAATAATTCTACAAATGTTTGCTCAAAAACAAAACAAAAAATATTTGCAATGTATTTTATAATGAATTCTTAAATTGTGAAAGAGCACAAATAATTGGCAAAATTGGCAATCAATAATTTTTCAAGTAATAAATTCACATGAACAGTTGAGCTGTGTTCATTTTTTTTGTAAATCTCTCGCCTATACGTGAAACCTTTTTTTTTTTCTATTACATTCTTTTACTCACGGCATTGAAACCACTTTTTTTTTTTGCATATTCACAGGATCATAAAAAAAGGACTGAACAAAAAAGTTGGGCAGGTAGTATGTACTAATTAGGTGCTCCTGATTGTCATTTAAAGGTGCCACTCCTTCCTTCTCCAGACAAGCATACTTGCAGAGGGCAAGAAATGCGAAAGCAGACCACGATGGAACACTAATTATGGACAGGGAAACAAAAAATTGGTCTTCATACAGAACTAATTGATTTTTATTTTTTTTAAACACATAGATTGATTGTACGTTTTTTTCGGGGATTATATTCCCAATAAAGTTGGTCCCTTGTAATATATTATGAAGTATATTATATTGTATAGATATACTGATAGATGCAGACAAAAAAATGTTTTTTTTTAAACAAGTTGGCGCAGTAGAAGGAAGCGTGGTAAGAATACGGAAAGAGAAGAAATAATAGTTAATTTAATGTAACAAAAAAACATTTTATTTTAATCAAAATTGTTCCCAAAATCGGTCATTATTACTCAGCTTCACCTCTGTACTTGACAATATTCTTTTCAGTTTCCCAAATCTTCACTTCATACAAAAGCTCCGGCTTGACCATGTGAAGCTTGAGTTGCTCCCAAACAAAAATGGACACATTTTCCGTCGTGCTCACAACATGGGCAAAGTAGGGGACGTCCTTGTCCAGATTCTTGTGGTCCATGGTCTTCATTATGGCCGCATCCTGGAATTTCAAAATTTTATTTGTTTTAAAAATTTCTGAAAAGAAAAAAAAACAATATTTTTGAAGCTACAAAAATTCTATAGGGATCATACCATGTTTTCTTTCAGTTCCTGAATGTTCATCACCATTCCAGTCGCAACTTCCACCGGCCCTCGCACAGTTACCTCAACTATAGAGACAACAAAAAAGGAAATGCTCATCAATATTAGCAATTAGTATTATGTAAAATGGTCTTTGCATACATCTTATGATCTTGTTCCTCGAAAATATTTTTACTCAAGCAGTTACTCAAAGGAGCTCGTTAGCTTTTGTGGGGTGACAAGAAGCGTGGGGAATTTCATTTACATAGAAATTAATAATGACAAACTTCTTTCATTATATCACAATGGTCAAGTTTTTTTTGGTTCGCATCTCCTTGTCTTACAGCACCAAAGAAATCTCATGAAAAAACCGGTTAGCTACTCATTCCACGTGCTTGAGCACGAAGCAGTAGGCGAGAACTTCACCTTTACACATTATTAATGTGGCTAAAGCGACGGATGGTGAATGCTACAAAATGAGCAATTTCTAAATGTTTTATTGCTTACATAATTCCACCGCCACGAACGTGCAGGCCGTTAACGAACTAACAAGTGTTTTCCAGGAATTTTGGTTCCAGCGGACAGGAGAATTATTTGGTGCTAATAACAATTTTAACTACTGAGGATTCCCAACTAAAAAAGCTGTTGCTCAGCATTCCTCATTCAGATGGAACTTACCCACATAATTGTGCCCGTGCCCATTGGGATTGTTACACTTGGAATAAATCTCAAGGTTCTCTTCGTCCGTAAGTGCTTCACTGGAGAGAGAAAATACAGTTTTGGTTTTTGAAAAAAATTCATCAATTTTTTGGTAGTACTTTCGGAAAATGTATATGCTCAGCAAAGATAGGGTACCTGTGTAGACGATGGCAGGCACTGAAGCACTCCCGACGAGTCAGATATGCCAGGGGACGGCCCATTTTAGGAAACAATCCAGTTAAAATCTGAACTAAAAACAATAATGGAAATAATTGTACAATTCGTTACATGACTGACTAGAAACAGGTGAATCTAAGCACACGAACGGAAGATCCAGAAGCAGGACGGGAGATTCGTAATTTCGAGCACAAAAAAGTGGTGCTATCGATTTTTTGCTTTGAGCATGACAGGCTGATAAGGATAGAGCACGGGAAAGATATGGGACCCACCCGTTCAAAAAAGCTTCTCCGTCTGTTTTTTTTTTTTTAACTTTTAATAAAAACTTCATGCTAATATTGCTAAAACAATTAAATTCCCACAAGACCCGAAACATGCTCAGTCAAAACAGGAAGACAAAATCGTTAAAACGAGAACAATGAAAGGAAAAATGCTGAGAATAGGAATAGCGTTAAACGTTTTGGCTTTGTCACTACCAAATGCGCAAATATTCAAAAAAGAAACGTTTGGTTTTTTTTTTTAATTTGGAAGATATAATCTTGGACGCCAAGAAAAAACGGTTGGAATGTCACAGTATTCGTTTGGAAAGCTCCGTTATAGATAATACAAAAAAATACAAATACAAAAGCTGTGTGCTTTTACTCACCTTGCCCGGAGGAGAGGAAGTGACGCCGTTCCTGGAGGAGATTAAATAAAGAAATGGACAAGGGGAGACAGTGAAGAATGAAAGATAATACTTGAGAAGATGCTGAAAACTGAAAAGTGAAGCATCTTTGATTTTTTCCCGATTTGAAACCCTTTCTTCGCTTTCCAGTTGAAATATTTAGTCACGCGAGAATTGCATAAAAACTTGTTTCCAGAGATTCAAATTCAATATCCCAGACAAGTCTAACTGCTTCAGGCGAACCGGAATTTGTCGTAACATGATCAGTCCGCTACATTATGTAATTTAAGATGCACAAAAATTTTCGTCACCAGCATTTTTTCTTTTTTCAAGCAGGTGAGCGGGGATACGAAAATAAAACGTTGCATTGTTGCATATTGTATGCATACCTATTATTTATTGAGTATAACATTGAACGCGTTTGTTGTGAGTGCATCTAATTGCACTCCAGAATGTATCAGAATGCCCATGATAAGCACATCTACTGCATACATCTAGTGCTGTAAGTTTGTTGCGATTTTGTTTCGTATTTTGTTAACTAACAAAAACAAAACAATAACAAACTGGACATTCGATAAACAAACCAAACAGAAAGCAAAAACAAAACAAAATCGTACTTTGTGCTCCGTATATTAACATGCAAAAAACAAAGTTACTACTAAAAACAAATCGAAAATACTGGATTTGAAACCCCAAAAACAAAACATCCATATTTTGTGAAAATCGTGGGTTTATACAAACACAAACAAATAACAAACTTACAGCACTACATAGGTACATCTATAAATTAGGTAGGTTCTTATTGGCATACTCTGAGAGATGCCCTATGTGTTATGTAGTGACTGGACAACTCGTCCCTTAGAGTGCGTGAGCAAAATGGGAGGTCCGCGTTATTGATAGATCTTAACGGATGTTTTAAGATAACATCCGGATTGGCATTGTGTAACAATTGCATCATCCCATTGTCATGAAGACATTGCCCTATCATCCCACATGAGTGTGATGATGTGCAGGATGACGAGAGAGTAATCATGTGAATGATCACTATCTTATAATATGTAAGTAATTAGGCATTGGTTTGTAGCAATTCCCAATAATGCGATGTAATTTAATTGACAGAATTTTTTTTAAATGCACCGATTGATGTAGGTATGCGGATAATTTCTGAAGAAGAAAATCAGAAAAATTTCAGTAATAGTCCAAGTAATAGTACAATCAGGTTCAATAGGTATTTGACCCTAATTTTACGTCATAAAATATGCTTATGTAATGTCATTTATAGTCTTGTTTATAGTGTGCTGTATACTCCTTTATTTTTAGTATTCTATTAAGAGTTTAAATTTAAAGTTACAATAAAAAATTTGTAAATACTGTCCCAGAAGTTCTTTTTGCCCAGATTTCCATTGCTGGACATGAATACGACACATGTCAATGGACGTGCTAAAGGCTGCGTTTGTGTGATAAAGCGCGGGAAATAAAATCCTCACCAAAAACCATGTGCATTTCAAATTCTAAAGGCACAAGTCATTCCAATTCCGCAGGATTCCAGAAAAACTGAATAAAATCCGTTTCTTGAAAGAATCCGTGTTTTTTTAATTATCATTTTGTGCAACGAAAATGAGTGACAGTTCCAGTGGTAACATTGTGACCTTACAAATAGGGACGTACTCCAATTACATCGGGTCACACATTTTCAATTTGCAGGTAAAAGATCCGTTTCTCGTCTTTCATTCTTACTTATACAAATTTCCATTCTCGAATGTTTAATTTGAAATGTACGAAATATTTTATCATGTCATGTCGACCAAATAGACAGGTACTGAGGTCAAGTCATTTATTTGGAATATAATTTAAAATTTGGAATCGCAAGGGGGATCTTTGTTTTTCATTTTGATACGCAGAAGGTTGTTCCTCAAAGTTTTCAGTTCAGCCATCTGAAGTTCGTTCCGTGACCTCATGTCACAGGCTCTGATCTCTGGAGGTCATTCTGCTTAACGTAAAAAAATAAAAATAGAAAAATCCTGGGGGCTAAATAATTCTAATTGTACATGAATTTGATTCAAATAATTGTAAGGGCTGCAAAAAATCCCGTTTAAAAGTAATTAATATTTATATGCCTGGGTTTAACGAATAGTGTTTCTTCGAAAGCGAAGAAGAATAAAATTTGAAGTGTGATGTCTTGTCTGCAAAGAATACTAGCTACAATTAGCGGACTCTGATTATTATTTAACTGTAGTGTAACTTTCTTCAAAAGTGCAGCATCTGCAGCTACAGAAGTTAAAGAAGTTACGTTCAAAAATGAATTTTAGAGAGGGAAGAAACAACTGCTGCACGAGTTAATGTACACTTATGGAAAACTTCGATTTTTTAATGAAAAAAAAATGCTTCCGACAATATCTGGCCGAAATAAGAGATGCAGTGCAAAAACCAAGTGCACTTGAATGTTTTCATGAGAAAATATCAATTTAAAAAAAAATATGGACTTAACCTGTTTGCTTCTATAGCTTTCACATGAAGGGTGCAGAAGCAAAACCGAACAAGTTCATAATTTTCAACGTTGAGCTTTTTCTAGAGAAATTAGAATTACACGGTTAGGTATACCAGGGTTTTACCATGACTCACTCATTTCAATCAGAAGCCGTCCGAAGTACTTTTTTAAAAAATTCGCATGGTCTCGTACAGCGGTTATTCGTTCTCCGGCATTGTACCCATAATCAGTCTATGCTTAAAGTTATTACCCTATTTGAATTGTGACTGACTAATTCAAAAATGATACGGACATTCAAACAATTGTAAACACGATGGCTTCTGAACTATTAGTCTTCTCTGTACTTTTGCATAGGACCCAGGAGAAAACCCGAATGAAGAAGTGAACCATGGAATTATTTGGAATGAACGTCAAAGTCTACAAAGACATCCAATTTGGACTCCAAGAGTGATAATCTTTGACTTGAAAGACAATTATGTTAGTGGAAGGGCGACCCAGTTCCTTTCTTCCTTGGAACAAGGTACAGCCAAGTTAGAAGAAGGCATTCTGTGGGAGGGTCCCGTCAGTTCTGTGGATCACCGTCAAAACCATCCCAGGGTGAACACAATCGGGGGTGGAGGAACTAATAATGAAAATAGAGTGGAAAAGAATGAGGGAGAGGGAACGAAAATCACAGGAGATAATAGAATACCTGAGAAAGTGTCGGTAGCGGGAGAAACTCCAGGAATCAATTCGGGGAAGACGCAACAGCGCGGAGTTGGAGAGTGGGAAAGAGTGCCTGAAATCAAAACTTGGGTGGATTACACTCAATGGAAATTACATCGTCCACATCAAAATAGATTTAGTGTTCCCAATTTCTCACACAACGGAACTTTAGGTGTTTTATCCAATTATGGGCAAGGTTTCGAGATTTATAAGTCTGTGGAAGAAACAATTACGGACGCTGTGAGGGTGTACGCCGAGGACTCTGATTACTTTCAGGTTCTTTTTTTCTTTGCCTTATACTTATACCACTTAGAACTTTCTTGTCCGTTCTTTTTTTCTTAGTGCTCAAATTATTTTCTTATTTCCTCATTGTTCGACCGTTCGTATATGTATGTATGTATGTATATACTTACAGCTTTACTACAAAATAAGTAAACAAAGAAGAAGCAATAATTTATGACGAACTAGCGCACATTGCCGTGATTGCATTTTTATTGTGGTTAATTCGTTTAATGTGATGCTGTCGCCAATATTTACTACTTTATTCCCTCCTCGTAACTTTTTCTACGTCATTT
Organism: Disparrhopalites patrizii; assembly: GCA_034698585.1. Lineage (NCBI taxonomy): Eukaryota > Metazoa > Arthropoda > Collembola > Symphypleona > Sminthuridae > Disparrhopalites > Disparrhopalites patrizii. The sequence goes on from JAQGBT010000107.1 coordinate 75,435, forward strand.
CTGCAGGGCTTTCACATTCTGGTGGATGAACAAAATGGCTTCGGTGGAATAGCTTCTGGAATTTTGGAGCATATCTCTGATGAATATGACAAAAAAACAAGTTTGTGCTTTGGATGTAGTCAGCCATTGGTCGCTGGAGGGAGGGAAGAGCAATTTCCTGATTTTATGCTCCGCACGTTGAACACATCACTGACATGGAATTCATTTAATCTTCATTCCTCTGTTTTCTCGTCCATCGGTCTGTCAAATAACCTGTTTCAACCGAATCCTCAACCAGTTCAGCTTCCACATATCAATTACGATGTGAGTTCAAAGTTTACTTCCCGCTTTTTGCTTTCGAATTTCCATTTCTGCCCAAATTCCATTTCAGGTTTGCTGTACTTGCACTTTGCCGTTACTTAAAACTGTTAATGCATGCAACTTTGGGTAACCTGAATTTACATGCATATGTATTTATGTACATGCATATGTATGCATATGTATTTTTTTATTGCAGCCTGCATCTCCATATATGTCCAGTTCCATTTTAGCCGCAACTTTAGACACTTTCACGATGCCATACCGACTTAAGGACCCCAGAATAAGTTTACGCGAGGTAGCCTCTTTGTTAAACGCGTACAATCACAAAATGATGGCCGTTGGGGCCGCATTTCCAGCCTCCATCCTTAATGAGATAACTTTATTCGATGCCTTGAATGATCGAGGGTTGACTTCTATATTGACGTGTGTAACACCCGGTGTTGATCTTCAACTGGACAAAAATATTGGCAACTTTTTCATTCCCAGAGGATTCCATGCAGATCAAGTTATCAAGTGAGTTTTGCTGGTTCTTAATTAAATCCCTGTAATTAGATTACAAACAACACCAACGCCACTCTCTTGGGCCTGGGAGTATATTAATGTTCGTGGTTCCTATTATGTACGCGGGTTCGTATTACATTCATTCGTCCCTACCCACTCACTCAAGACAGGCCAAACTTTCGACATAATAATCACTTTGTCGTGCCAAGCTGGGGGATGTAAAATAAGCATTCGTAGTAATAATCCTAAATCCATCCTTCCGGAGAAATTTAATCATGTTTGCGCAAGAATACTCTTTGGCTTTTGGCAGCTTTTTTCAGTCGACGAAAGTAGAGTTTATGCACGTGAAATGTGAGAGGTGGCCTCTTCAAATGTGTACATGTTCATAAAGTCACAAGTAAGTGTATCTATGTATGATTTTCCCGTTGCTCATTCAAAGGGTTGCTAGGTTGCTACCGATAGCAATCCGTCCCCGATTTATCTACTTCGAAAGCGCTCTGGTGTTCACCCTCACGATTGTACGCGGTTTTTTCTCGAACAAAGGAAACGAGACGGGGTTGAGGGTGAAGCATGTATAAAGTGATTAACGGCACTTTCACTTGATTGGATTAGAAGGGACAGAAAATCCAATGGAAGTGATGCAATAATAACGTGGTACTCACTTCGTATAATAATGAGCATTTCTTTGGAGTCAGCCCCATTGTCGGTGGTGGTAGTGGTGGTTGCTGTTGTTGCTGCATTGTATGCATTCAGTTTGTCTCTTAGGTATTCTTTGTTCGTTATTGAAGTGGAAGGAGAAGGAGAGAAATAAATCTTATGGGTTTCACCGAGAAGGCTAGTGGACGAGTAGTGATATAGAAGTACAAGACGCGGGCAGAAACGTGATACAAGGGGAAGGAAGCCAAGGAGTCAGATGGAAAGAGAGAGACGGAGAGAGAGAGAGAGAAATAGATAGAGACGAGGTTATACGGCATAAAAGCTGGGTATTATTTGCGAAAAAAAAAGGAGCCGGTTTCCTTTCCTTTTTCCTCCTCTTTAGCGTTGTTGGCACTAAAAACCCTTGTTGTTCTCGTCCTGCCCTGCACCAGAGGTCCATAAGAATCTGTTTAGACTCCAAGGAGAGTTTTTAGTAGTGGTAGTTGTCGTCGTCGAAGTAATAATAAAGAATATGCAGAGGAGCTATATTATGGGACTTGGTGCATTGGCTTTCCTTGGGAGTGTACATTTTATGATGACACAGATATTGTTCTGCCCATCGTCATTCTCCTTCCTCTCGCCGTTCCCCCTGTATTGAGGGGGGGGGGAGAATAGGCAATGAGAGGCATGGATTTGTCAGTTGGGAAAGTTGAGTGGAAATTATTGGCTCAAGTATTGTATTTCTCAGATTTTGTTTACTTTCCTTTTATTCCTGGGCAAAACCTTCGGTTATACCTAAACGTGGTCATGTCCTTGTGGTAATATATCCTTTTTTTCTTCTTTTCTTTTCTTTCTCCTTATTCCTCCTCTACCTTTCTCTCTCTCTCCCTCTCTCCTTCTCTGTCCCTGTCTCTCTCACGCCCCTCTTGTATTCTGTAGGCACGGATGGAGAAGGACACTTACCTCGTCTCGCTATCTGCATCCAGCCGTACCGTGGAGACTATATGATATAAAAGTACTGTTAGGGCCCAATACATGTTCCTACAAGCTCCCGACGTTTGTGGCTTTGGGACTTATTTGAATACGAAGAAAACACATTATTCCCGTGGTTGGAGGAGAATATTTCTTTTCCCTTTCCTTCCTTTCTCCCTCTTCTGTTTCCTTCTCAGCTTCACCTACCACCAAAAAAAACTATATGGTACTGGATTCCCTAGCTATTCCTAGCTTTCCCCCTACCTTGTACCCTTTATGCGGAGCTAGTAGACTAGATTTTCCCCTTCAACTTTTTCTTCTCGCTTCTCCGGTAGCATTACTAACAAGTATTACTTGTGCATGCATTTTGGCAAACACACTGACACTTTGGGATGGAAACGAGTCGAGGTTACTTGCTAAAAGTCCTTCATTACATATATAAGGCTTCCTTAAACGTATGTACCGTAATGTGCATTACATTTGAACGGTGTTTTTAGGCACTTCATGAACATACTGCACACATACGCACGTGTGCGGACTGACTATGCGACATACATATTATGTACATGTGAAATTTTTAAGTGGAAAAGTAACACCCTTGGAAACTCCCTCCTTCACCATGTTTTTCCGCTTTCCCTGGGTCTTGTTTACATATTTTGGATTTTAGGCCAAAAGCCAAATATAAATGAAGGTGTAAACAATGGAATCCACATCTTCTGCTACATGTCTGAGACGGGAGAAATGGTAATAATGGAAGTTATTGATCCAAGGCGGAACTGTTTTTTTTTTTATCAATGGGATTTTATTCAATTCCGGTGGGGAATGAGATGGATTAGAAATTTCTGCATTACATAATCTGTTACCCATTTACCCACTTCTTGGGTTGGGTGGGTTGGATTGCTTTCTCCTTTTTTCTGTTGCTTTTCACCGACTTTCTCTCTCTCTCTTTCGCATGCCGAGTAAGTGTGTGTGTGTGTGCTTGGTGTGTGCGGTAGGGGAAGTGTTGGTATTCAGGTTGCGTACTTACATTAGACACACGTCGGTGGAGACAGAGAGTCACGCTAGCAGAAAATAAAATATAATTTCTCCCATTCTCCCAGTCTGTGTGTTTATACAAAATGCATCTTACTCCTATTTCAGCGTCTTGTACTGACTTCATTATAGTAAAATACTGGTTGGTGTGGAGTGTGCAAAAGCACTTTGGTGGTGTGGGAAAGCTTGCAGAAAAAGAGCATATCAGAGAGGAGGCGGAGGAGGTATGTCGTTGATCACATATACAGCAACTGACAGGAAGAGAAAACTTGTGCAATGTGATAGGTCTCTCTCTCTCTCTCTCGCTCTCTCTCTCTCTCTCACTCGCTCTCTCTCTCTCTTCCTCTGCCCACGGTACTCTAGTTGTAGATTTCCATATGCAAAATTGAAATCGTAAACTGGAGAAATTACTTATTATTCATGAAACCAAAACCTGGAATTTTGAATCTTCTTTTCTCCCCTGCTCTCTGCCGGTCCCAAGAAGCAGGAGAAGAAGAAGATGGAGACGGGAGAAGATGAAGAAAAGAGGAGGGGGGAGGGAGAAAGAGCGAGAAGGAGAAGAAGAGAGAACAATTATTTATATACGCACACGTCCATCTCCGTTAACAGGAGCTATTTCTATTAAAGTAAAGTCCTGCAAAGCTTCACAGTTTATTTCCCTTTTCGTCTTGTGCAACCATGAAATGGTGGCTAGTAATAGCGGGAGGAGTAAGAGGAGAAAAGTAAATGGGGATAGAATGAAAGGTATTCTCTATCACGGATCTCTCTCTCCCTGTCTCTCGCCCTCCCTGTCTCTCTCTCTCTCTTTCTCTCTCACTCTCCATAAGAAATGGACGTGAGAGAGAGAGGAGTCCCATGAAGAATGTGTTGTTAGGTGTCTCTCCATTTAAAATCCATGCTATTTACATCCTCCTCATGGTTTGCGGGGGGTGCGTGTTTCAACTTTTGAATATCATTTAACTGCCCCCCTGCCCCTCTGTTGGCGTACTGTAGCCGGGTATTCTTCTACCTCTCTTTCTGAGAAGGTATGTCTGCTTTCTGTGGGAAGACGACGGGAGGAAGAGAGTTGAAGTGAGAGTATTGTGTTTAAATGGATGGAACATCCTACATGTTTATTTTACGTAGGCGAGACGAAGGCGGAGGAAGACTTGAAGGTTTACAACGGGAGAGACAAGGCCGGGGGATAACTGATGCCGAAAGTTGCTTACAACTTTACTCCCAAGAGGCTTTCCATAAGTCTGTCAATGTGGTGAAGAGCGTCAGGACTCCATTCAAAGTGTCACATCCATTTCCGGTTCTATTCGATCCAAGAAGCCTACACTCAGTTCACTCCTCCGTCGTGACTCCCAGCTTTGGACAAAACACAGGTAAGGTTATAATAAAGACCGCTTTTTTTTAATGTAATTGATTCCAACAGAAAGATATTTTTTTCTCCTCATAAGTCCCTGTTCACCTTCTGGGGTTTCCTTTCCTTTCTTTTCCTTTTTAGCCGGGAAACAAATATGTTAAGCCGCTTTTCACAAGTAGTCATTTCTTTTGTGAGGAGATTTTTTCCCCCACAAGCATTGCGTCGCAAGTATAGTTCTCCTCCTTTATTTCTCGTGCTTTCCACCATTAAACGAAGAAGACGGGGATAAATGTGGATGTTTATTAATGAGAAATAGTTCCAGCACGGAATTCTCCCCTTTTGAATCCCACAAATTCTGAGACTTTCATTTCATCGCAGTTCCTTCGTCTCGTACTTTTTTTTTTCTGACACTACATTTTTTTGAAAGAAACGACGTACTTTCTCCTCGCTATCATTCTACCAACCAATTCATATAAGTTGAGTGGGGTAAAGTCAATTCCCGGTTATATGTACCTAATACCTATATATATGTCTATATTGGACTGATTGCGCAGAGATCAGCAGAAAAGGGGACCAGTCCACACTTTCTGTGGTCATTTTTACAAGTAATTTTGCCGACCTTTTGAAAATGTCATTAGAACCCCTCTCTTCACACGCTCTGAAGACTCTACTATTGCTATAAGTCCTTTGCGTCTTTACGTGCATGTGCTCTAAGTATGTAGTACCTGTGTATACATGTAAGAATGCCCTCGACCTCCTACCCGCATTGGGATTTCTCCATGGTAGACAAACTAATTATTATTGTTATTGTTGTCATAATTATTCAGTGAGGAGAGTTTGGGAAATGCCCATGATGGCCAGTGGGCACAACTCCCTGGATGTGGGTCGAGTCCTAGAGAGCTTGGTGGACGTTCACGGCGGACGAAACTTTTCTAGCTCTCGGGCAGTTCTGAGAGATCACCTGGGCATGGAGTGGGACGATTACGAGGAGTGTCTGAATAACCTGAGAACTCTGCGGGAATCATATCTCCCCGATACATTATGACCGTGAACAAGGAGACTAAAATTCTAATATTAACAATTAAAATTAATACTACTACTCTCTTGTTAATTCTCGTCGTCTACCACCAACAAAATATCTTCTCTTCCCTGTTCATGTCTTGTAAATGAGCACTTGTATACTTCTAAATGAGGTTGTCAAATGATTTTTTGTAACTGTTATATTAATACGTTCGTGTACGTATGGAAATACACATGTGTGCGAATGCGTTGTCCGTGCGTGCTCCGAACATCATAGAAGGTTTGGTGGGGAAAGGAAAGTGGCGTAGATTTTGTTATGTTGAGGAAGGAGGATTAGGAATCAATTTTCCCTTTTTTTCTGACGTTTTTCTACTATTCCTTTTTATGATTATTTATTATTAAAATCCCTACTTTCCCCTCCGTAAAAAGAGGTTCCTTCCCCCCATGAGATGGGTAAGGGAAGACAGGTTTTCGTATTATTTATTAGGTGGTCTTTTTCGAGATATACGTATCTTCTGCCTTGTCAGGAACACCATTACAATCCCTGTACGTGTACTTCCTGTAATGTACATCTGCTGGGAAGCAGCACCAATTTGCTTCAACTGAAAAAAAAAAAAAACGAGAATAAAAAGGAAAGCATTATACTGCCATTGTTGGCACGGAGGAATAATGTGGTATTTCGTGGAAAAATTTGCTTATTATTTAATAAATGTAAAGATATTTGCGTAGCTGTCCACTTGTATGACGTATGCATACTTTTTTTTGTAGATATGGGGCGAGTATGAATAAGCAAGTAAAGTAGATGCTTTGGATGAGGGAGAGAGAGAAGGAAGAAAGGGAGAGTTCTTTGGTCATTGTTGAATGAACTCAAGAGGAATTTGTAGAAGGCACTTTATTTCCTCGGACAAAGTCAAGTCTTGCGTTACAAAAGTTGGGGGAATACCGAGGAATCTTCTCTTAACGCAGATACTTGACTGCGTGTAGGAATGATGACAGTAAGTGGGTGGAGACGAGGTCAGCTTGTTAAAATAGATAGAAGAGGCTCGAATTTTCCCCGTTTTTTTCCTTTTCTTTCTTTCTGTAGACTTCCTTACTTTTTTTTCTTCTTCTTCCTCTTCTTCTTTACTCTTCCATATCCTTTCCCTTTGTAGAGAAAAAGGGGAGAGAAATGGTGGAGGTAAATGACTGTGAGTGTGTGTGTGAAGTACATGCTTATCCCCTCTAGTACAAGGGACGGCACATTCTTGGGAAAGTAAAAGAAAGTGTATAAATTCCTCGTCTTCTTCTTCTTTTTTCTGTTTTTTCCCTCTGACTTTCTCCTCTCACTACACACGAGAGGGAAGGGAGAGTTGTTAAGAGGACGTTGTTGTTACTGTTGTTGAATGTAAGTTTCATTAAAAATACAAAGAAGATAGCCTCGGACAAAGGTTTTCCCTCATACTGGCGACTCCCACAGGAATTATTGTACTTTTACCCCGTCTCACTCCTTTCCCTTTCCTCTCTCTTTCTCTCTCTCTCTCCCTCTCCCATTCTTGTGTACGAATACACTCGAAACTTATTGTTTGTCTCCACACTTTTTTCTGCTTCCTTACCCCCGGACAAAGCAAAGGAATATGAGGAAGGTGCGTGCATAAAGAGAGGAAATATGCGTGGCACATTAATTTTAAATATTTGGGGCAATGGGAGATAACATATTGTCTTTGGCCTATATACATATACACACAATATCTTGTAACCTTTCTTTTACTCTCGCTTTTTCTTCATTTCCGTTGGCGAATTGTACTTTCATGTGCAAAAAGTTTGGTAGGGTGAAAGCAAGGGGATTCAACAAATTTTAGTATGACATGAGATCTATATACAGATTTGAGTCGCACAGCACTTTGACGGTGAATTCAGGATGGGAGTCAGTTTTTGAAATGTCCCGGTTCTGTGTCACGGAAGGGAGACAAGACGGCGAGATTGAGAGCGAGAAAAAGGAAAAAGTGATTCAGAAAGAGAGACAATGAAGTTGACTACATAAAAGTCTGACTAAACCACAACAAAATGCTTTCACAAGCTTCTCTCTCTCTCTCTCTCTCTCTCTCTCTCTCTTTCTCTCTCTCTCTCTCTCTCTCTT